>QLSR01000101.1:339685-393409 GCA_031780015.1 Citrullus colocynthis | reverse complement strand
AAAAAAAAAAAAAAAAAAAAAAAAAAAAAAAAAAAAAAAAACAGTCTGTATATGCTAAATCTTAAAAAAACAGCAACAAAAACAAAATCGAAGAAGAAAAAAGAGGGGTTGAGAATGAATTAAAACTTTCCGAGACATTCACACAAATAGATTGGAAAATTATTAATTCAATTTGTGAAGAATGGTTAATATTGGATGAGAGAGAAATATGCATAGAAGACTCAAATCCTTTAGAAAAAGAGATGTTATTTGACACCAAGAAAGATTTACAAATGGTTGTTAAAAAATATTGTGTAACACAACACTATCAAATTGTTGTAGTAGAGTCGAACCAAGATATGTATCATGTGAAATGTAAGCTGCGGAGTGAGGGTTATGATTGGAGGTTATGTGCTTGTAGACATAAAACACATGAGCTTTTTGAAATTACTAAATTTTTATGTTTATTATATTTCAGTGTCAATTATGGATTATGGTCCTTCTAATTCGGTGCAATTATATCTACAATCAAACCATTGTTCGCATTCAATATGGGATACTCATTCCACTATAGTTTTAGGATGTCGTAGAAGAGAGCAAATAGTTGATCGTAGTATAATATTTGACCCAAGGATCGTACCTTATTTACAATAAGTTGGTTTTCTCAGGGTTGCAGAAATTGGGTTTATTCAACTGGATTGACATCTCATTACTGCTTTAATGGAGTGATGGAGACCGGAAACTCACACATTTCATATGTCTAGTGGGGAATGTACCATTACATTGCAAGACATTGCCCTCTAATTTTGATTAGTAGTTGATGGAGAATCTGTCACCAGATCATTAGTGTACAATTGGAAACAGGTTTGTGAAGATTTTTTGGGCGTTCGCCCCAGAATTGAAAGACTCTAGGTTGAGTACCCCTTGGTTGTCATCACAATTTACAGAGTTATCTTCTAATGATTACGAGATTACCATATAGAGGTATGCACGGGCGTATATCATGCAACTTATTGGAGGATTTTTGTTTGCTGACAAGTCAAATACATTAGTCCACCTAATGTTTCTTCCTTTATTGGGAAGTTTTGAGACTACTGGTAGGTATTCATGGGGGTAGTGCATGTCTTGTATAGTTGTATAGGGAATTATGTCGGGCTAGTATTGTAGCCTCTTTAGAGATAGCAGGCCCACTAATACTATTGCAAGTATGGGCTTATGATCGGTTTTACACCATAGCACCACCAGTTGAGCTACCGTCTCCCCATCATTTTATTGGACGTCCATTTGGTGCTAAGTATTACATTCTTTACATCTTCATTTCATAATAAATTTATATAATAAAACATTTGAATTATATTACATGCATGTGTAGATGGAGTGGTATTTTAGTTGCATCTGAGCATTCTACAAATATGTTACTAGTATACAAATTATCATTTGATTGATTAATACACACTCATGTAAGAACATATGTTTTTCTAAAAAAATAAATAGTAAGTATTATTGCACAATTGAGTTTTATTTATTAACTTTTTTTTTAATTTTAGATCAATTGGACGCGGTACACATAGGAGATCATAGCATCATTGCCAATTACTGTTACAATGGTGAAGACATCTGGGTGACGGTAAGCCCTCTACTATGCTTTCATATTGTAGAGTGACATTACCCAAATCGAGTGTTAAGACAATTTGGAATGCGACAAACGGTGCCACCAATTTGTTATACAGACTGCGACCTACACCAAATTGGTTTAAGGGATAAGCATGACCAAGATTGGAGACGAATTCATGCAAACTATTTATCTTTACAGGAGGCACATCATGATCATTGTGTAAAAGGAGATGTAGTAGATGGACCAACTATATCAAATAACTATTTACCTTGGTACAACTCAATTACAAGACGATATATCACACTTGAGGGCGTTTATTATTATTGCATGGTAAGAATTTTATTATTTATTTTATTCAATTTTGTTGTTTGCATATTATTTTTCATTGATTTTTTTTCTTCATACAGAATGATTTTGTTCAGGAAATACAACAATATTCAATGCAACATAATTTACCAGAACTAAGTTCAATGTGTAATCAATGTGTTGTAAGTGTAAAAGATATTGTTCAACAGACACGTAAACTTAATGTTGCCAACACTGATAAAAGACGTGTTCGTCATTGACATCAACGACAACATGCCGAGAATATTCCAAAGCAACACATTGACCCAGAAGCTCATGTACCTACTAATTCAATTCAAGCTTCTCCTGAAGACTTCCTAAGAGTTCAAGGAGACATTACATCGAGTTTTGGTCATCAAAATGAGTATTATGCACCTGATACATTTTCGTTTGTTGTCACCCAACAAGATATTATTGATGTAATTCATCATCAACAACACTTTAAGGTTCTTGTACCTCGTCGTGGCTAGCGTGAGAGAAGACGGCCACAGTGTGGCACATGAGTTTCCATTAACTTATAATTGATAATACTCACTTTATATGTTTTATTTAAGGATATTTATCATCATTCACCTAATTATATGTCAAACTTTATACTTTTAATGTTTGAGTTGAAAAAAATAAATTTACCTAGAAAACTAAGTGCTTGTCGGCAAAATTTAAGTTAAAAAACAAAAAACAAAAAAACAAAAAACAAAAAACAAAAATAGGGGACTTGTGGAACGGGTCCACAAGTTCGGTCTTCATTGTAGACCAGGTCCACAACTTTTGTCCATGTTTTAAATGATGTGGCAAATGACATGGGTGTTGACCAGTCGATTGATTGGAAACAAGAAAAACGTGGACTGGGTCCATGTTTTTGTTTGAAAGTCGTGGACTTGATCCACGTTTTTCTTGAAAAATCGTGGATGGGGTCCACGATTACACCACCTATTTCTTAGAATAGTTTTCCCAATAGCCTAAATATGACATATTTTTTCACTTTTATATTATTTTCAGAATAGGTTTCCACATTACTCTATTTTTGTCATTTTTTTCAAAAAATACATTATTTCTAAAATTAACTCTTGTTTTCTACATAACTTATTTTTGTCATTAGTTTCAAAAACTATATTATTCTTGACATCAAATATGTAGAGATCAGAGGTTTAATCCTTTATCCCATATATTTAAAAGGAAAAAAAAATTGCTAGAGATTTATGATTGTGTAATTTGTTTGGTAGAACTAATTATTTTAATTAAAATGCATTTCAATGGTCACAACAATTCCAAACTAAGCATTAGCCATATATAACTATAAACAAAATTTTTAGATTATAATCATATATCATGGCATCGCCCGAACTCAAAACGGAGACCTTCAATGTGTTAGGCTTACGAGATAACCAACTATACTGCGACACCGTTTTGTTTACTATTTAACATACTTTATTATGTAATCTCTTTTTATCTTTTTATGGAAAAAAAAAAAAAAAAAGAAAAAAAAAAAAAACAAAAAAAAAAAAAAAACGAACCCCAAAACAAAAAATAAATATATAAAACAAAAAAAAAAAAAAAACGAACCCCAAAACAAAAAATAAATATATAAAACAAAAAAAAAAAAAAAACGAACCCCAAAACAAAAAATAAATATATAAAACAAAAAAAAAAAAAAAACGAACCCCAAAACAAAAAATAAATATATAAAACAAAAAAAAAAAAAAAACGAACCCCAAAACAAAAAATAAATATATAAAACAAAAAAAAAAAAAAAACGAACCCCAAAACAAAAAATAAATATATAAAACAAAAAAAAAAAAAAAACGAACCCCAAAACAAAAAATAAATATATAAAACAAAAAAAAAAAAAAAACGAACCCCAAAACAAAAAATAAATATATAAAACAAAAAAAAAAAAAAAACGAACCCCAAAACAAAAAATAAATATATAAAACAAAAAAAAAAAAAAAACGAACCCCAAAACAAAAAATAAATATATAAAACAAAAAAAAAAAAAAAACGAACCCCAAAACAAAAAATAAATATATAAAACAAAAAAAAAAAAAAAACGAACCCCAAAACAAAAAATAAATATATAAAACAAAAAAAAAAAAAAAACTTAATGCATCTTTAAACCATACCTGTTGTCGTTGCCCTCTTTCAACTCTATACCCACAATTTTTTGTTATTTTGTTTATAATTTTTTTGCTAACCTGGATGTATAGATTTATTCACTTAAGCAAAACATAAACAAACACAAACTTTGTGACTTAAGGGTATAATTGAAACCAACTAATATATTTTGAGCAAAATGCACTTCTGGTCGTTGAGGTTTGATGTTCACGTTGATTTGGTGCATGAAGCTTTAAAACAGACACTTTAGGGTCTTGGATTGACTTGAGAAAAAAATGTTTTTAACAAAACTCTTTTTTTTTAAAAAAAACATTTTTGATAAAAATTATTTAAAATACACATCAAAAGTTATTTTGAGTTGTTACGAAACACTTCAAAATTTTCAAAATGACTTATTTTTTAAAGGGAATTTGCAATGGGTGGCAAATCTAAAATGTATAATTAGGGGCATGTTTTTTACCTATGGAAAATTGCAGATATGACAAAATTCTCAATTTTAAATTTTTGTTTATTCCGTATTCCAATTTTGCCTTACGTCTTTTGGTATATCAGTCAACTAATATACCACATTTAAAGTATATCAATTGTGTATTTTTCTCTATTGATTTGTATACATTTTGTATTTTTTGTTTGCAACAATATGAGTTATTACTCATTTTAATTTTTGTATTTGCTACATTTTTTTATCCCTTTTGTATTTTTTTTTAAATGAGTTTGTTTCTTTCATTTTTAAGTACAAATGTACAATAAGCTGGGGAGATTCAATCTAAAACTCTCTAATACTTAGTTTAGTACTAGTATACTCACGACAATTTGGTCGTATTTGGAATAGCTAGAGAAAGAAGTATTTTTCAAAAAAATTATTTATTCACCTGTATATCAAAAAATAATTTTTTTGAAAAATACTTTTTACTATTTTTTTTTAAAAAACTCTTAAATAACTAGTTATTTTCAACTTTATATCAATAGTATATCAAATGTATCAAATGTATTAAGTGTCTATCAGTATATCAAATGTATCAAATGTATTAAGTGTCTATCAATAGTGTAAGTGTGTATCAAGTGTCTATCAATAGTGTAGTAAGTGTGTATCAGGCGTATACTAGTAGTATATCAAATGTATCAAGGATACACGTGTATCAAGCATATCAAATGTATATCAGTAGTGTATCAAGTGTATATCAATAGTGCATCAGGTATATTACGTGGTTTGAGCTTTTTTTTGCTATTTTGCAAAAGTAATAAGTCTAGGCTATAGGCCTAATTTTTTAAACTTATTTTGTCAAATCTGCGAGAGTCCTTTTTTTTTAATTAAACACTTGAAAATGTATTCCGAACACACACTTATAATCTCTCACATTTGCTAAATGCTTCTAAATAGTGTCTGACTTAACTTTAAGTTAGCATAATGTTTATTAGACTATTATGTGCTAACATGAACATTACTTGTATATGATGAAGTATCAATTATATTGGATTAGTTGAAAAATAAATTAAAATTTAACTTAAAAAATAAAGGAATGTTATTTAAAATATTTATAAGCTTTAAAAAATAGGGTTGTACCTAAATATAGCAATATATATACAAATAAATCAAAATTAAAAAAAAAAAAAAATTAAAACAGAAATTTAAAGTTGGGTTCAGATTCAGAATACCAAAAAACCTTTGGAATATATAGATATATTGATTGTAATGCAAATGCAATCCACAAAAAAGATGAAAGAAGGAGCAAATCAAAAGGTTTGTTTATATTATGGACTTATAGTTTTATTTATAACAAAAGTAATAAAATGAAAACAGTTCTAAAACAAAGAAAAGAAAAACACAGAAAAGCAACTGGCGTCGCCCGGATTCGAACCGGAGACCTTCAGTGTGTTAGACTGACGTGATAACCAACTACACCACGACACCGTTTTGTTGATTTTGACGTTGTATCTTATTTTAACTCTTTTTCTATCATTTACGCATACCAGAAAAGGAAAAATTGATTCATGATTACTCTTTATTTTTCCACTCATTTTCTTTCCCTATAATTTCATTTTTATCTTTAGATTTGTTACCTCTCATAAAAAGAGATACTTTTGTTCTATAAAAAAAAAATCTTTTAATTTATATGATTCGAAAATGAAATGTCAATTAAATTATAAATAACGCTCATGAAATGGAGTTTGGTTTCAATTATATTCCCAAAATTTTGAAATTTGTTTCAAAATAATTTTGGCAGACTTTTGCATTTAAATTGATAGAAGGAAAAGTTTGTATTTACTTATATGAAAAGATCATACATAGATAGAGAAAAAATAGAGACTTAATGCATCTGTAGGCTATACATGTGGTCGTTTCATTTTCCTCCTTCGAACTCTATACCCACAGATTTTTGTTATTTTGTTTATGATTTTTTTGCTAACCCATCCTCAATTTTAGTTACGTGTGTTTAAGTTTATCCACTTAAGCAACACATAAACAAACACAAATCCATAGTTTAAGATTGTAATTGAAATTATCACCCCATAGTTAGATGTACTTTTGATAATTTAACAATTACATATCCCATAAATTAAAAGTTGAAACTACTGGTTAATTGGATATGAAGGATACTTTTGAAGCAAAATAAGAAAAAACAGGTACTTCATGAAATATTTAGGTTTTTTTTTTTTTTTTGTACATAATTACAAACAAAAAAGCCAGATCTGTCTACTCTAATTTTCATACCCGTTTTCAATTAACAAATTTGGAAACAACTTCTGCATGTGCTGATAATTAATGATTTAATTTCAGTTTCTATTTGCTTCGTGCATCAACCTTCTATAGATGAATAAAAAACATGGTTTGTTTTATTCGCATAAATCCACCATCACATATAAATATACAAAGAAAAACAAATGAAACCAACTGAATTACATGTAATAAGTTGTACACAATTTACAGATAAAAACCATTATGGTGGCCCACCAAAAATGTAGTATGACCAAAACGGATTGTGATGTGAGATTAGTCGAGATATGTATAAGTCGGCCGAAGACTCGCAGATATTGAATTTGCAGGTAAAAATAAGAAGAAAAAGACAATGAAAAATGTGAAGTAATTAATTAGTTATTACCATTACCAACCCCAGAAGTTGCCAGATTCAAATGCTTCTGAAACGCAGGGTTTAGATTGAGAAGAAGGGTCAGAAATGGCAGGGGGAATTGGGAGAAGTTTGGGTTTGGCAAAGGCAGCTGAGAGTGGTTGGAGCAGTGTCCAGGCTGAAAATTGAGGGGCGGAGGAAGCTGGTGGTGGCGGCGGGTGGCCGAAGATGGGCGGAGGAGGATGGTGGTGAGAGAGAGTGAGCATTGCTGCAGTGGGGGCCATTGGTTGAGGGTTAATTTTGGTTTGAAAATGGGAAGCTTTGTGTTTGTTTTTATAGGTAAAGTGAAAGCAGGCAAATTGGGAGTTTCCTGTGGGCAGCTAGCTCTTTTGCTTTGGTTTTGGTCTGCCTCCATTTTTAGGGTGTTTCCTCCAAACACGCCAAATCCAATTCGAGAATCTTTGCACCTTGGACGTGGTTTTTGACATACTAATCCATTTTGACCCCTTTTTTTATTTTTATTTTATATATATATATATATATTTCTTTTTTTAAATCTTTGGAGTGTCTAGACCAATGTAAGCACACTCCAACTAAAATCTCACACTGAATTAATTGTAATGCTTGTTAAAATGTTCACCCATTTCGTATTTATTAGAACAGGATTTGTGAACTCGAGTCGCTCATCAAAAAGTTGGCTAGATTTAATCTTCTCTTTTTATTTGTAATGTGGCTTTTTTTTTTTAGTATGATAATATATAGAGGTTGAGATTCAAACCTTTAATCTCTAAGTAAAAAACATGTCTTAATTAGTTTTTTGTCCTTTTTTTTTTTTGAAGAGTTGTCTTAATTAGTTTTAAAAAAATTTTGAATATGACATTCTAATTAGTGTATTCAACTTAATTCTATGACTTATAAAAAAAAAATATATAAAAAAAAAAATAAAATAAACTCAATGCATATGATTCAACACTACCATTTTAGATAAAAACTCACTTCCTACCTATTTGGTTGGGTAGGTATCAAAATTGAGTGGAACTAGCCAAATCAATTGCTCAACCGAAATTGCTCAACCGATATTGTCAAAATCGAGCCGGAATAACATCAATCTCAATGTTAGAGATTTGATTCTCTCTCCTATTGTCAAAAAGAATAGTAATATTTAATTTTAAGTTATTAGATTGTACCTCTTGAAAACCAATAAAAACTGTACAATTTATCTATATCAAATTTAATGTTTATTTGATTTACCCTGATATAGTACATATCAAATGTTGACAAGTTTCTTATGCTTTCGGGTATTTAGAAAGCTTTATTCTAAAGGAAGAGATGAATATATTTAAATTCTCCAACAATACAAAGAGCAATAACATCAAAAACCATAAAAAGCTTGATTACAACATCTACATTCTACACAGATGAATTTGAGTTAACCAGTCGATAAATTATCTCTTTTTAAAATACATTTGTATGTGAATCGACCTTGTTTTTCCAATAACCAAAGCCTTACTTATTCACATAATTGCTAATACAGAATCCTATTACTAACCAAAATAAAGAACGTACTTACATAAAGGACAGCAATCAGAAAGCCATGCAAACCCCAGCGAGAACAGAAATAAAAACGACTTACGGTTTGGAAGAAGATTCAGTTATCTTAATTAACCGTCCTTCGAGTAATGGTGTTGTGCTTGACTGGTTGGTTGTGGAATTTTCGAGATGACCGTTGTCATCCGATGATTCTACAATGGGTAGATATACACCTGCCAGAACATCCAAGTTGAAGTTGGAATCTTTCTCAGGTGCATATGATTTATATTTGATTTGATTTTACAAATGGAGAAACTTAATATCAAGAACTAAGTGACATGCCCCCTTTGTATTCTCTTATGTTTTCTCAACAACATGTGATTTTCCTCCCCCAAAACGAAAAATTACATGAAATGCAACCATTTGTTATGGGTGAGGGGGGAGGCCACATAAAAAGTGCTACAAACCATTCTTGGTTTTAGAGTTAGGGCGTATTTGGAATGATTTCTCGAGGGTCCTAAAATTCTAGGAAAGAAAACCATTCCAAACAGATTCTATGTTTAAAATCACTAACACTCCCCTCACTTGTAGGCTTGAAATATATAGAAGACCCAACAACTAGAAATCAATATTAATTAGAGAGGAAATAACATGCACATGCTTGAACACATGGCCTACCTAAACTACCTACTCTAATACCATGTTGTTTTATGTAGATTATTGAATAATCAACTTAATCAGAATAATCAGCTTATAAATAGACACCAAGAATATAATAAAGGAAAAGTGGCAGAATACTGGGAAGGAAAATACTAATTAAGTCATAATTTACGCCAACATTCCTTAGGATGCTTTCCCCCTTTCTTTTTCTTTTCCAAATTCAATTTCTCACAAAATGTCCAGTTTTCTGTAAATGGTACAAAAGTGTAGCACAATTGAATAATATTTCAAAATCACATTCAAGAATTTCTGTCAAAATTTTGGTGTCTAAGCATCAAGTTTGCTGGAGACACCCAGCTGCCCTAACCTTGTAACACAAACATATCTACCAATACTATGAAACACTTCCCCTAATTTTATGCAATATAAAATAGGCTAGAGACCATAATAAAATAATATATGAGAAATAACATCCAATTATCTGAAAAAAAATTGTCTACCATTGTGCGGTCAATGAAAACAGCTCAAATCAATTAAGTAACTAAAAAGCTTACCTGCAAACCATATTAGAGCGGTTGGAAACAAAATAGCTGTCAGAATAAGAGCAGACACCCTCCAATTGTTAATATAGTCCTGCACAATCATAAGAAAGCCATTGGAGATTTTAAGATATTAGAAATTAAGAAATTCACTATTAAAATAGTGCCTTCTTTGTTTATTTCTTTTTAAAATGCTTTCAAGTGGAACATTTATTCTTTTAAGTACTTCAAGAAATTAGAAAATTTGTAAAAAATGCTTTTAATTAACTAAAACCACTTTTTACTGTTACAAAGGTCATGTCAAACCTACTCTTGAGTTCCTATTTAAGTAGTCGCACAAGTTCGATAAAATGATCAAGGATTTCTTTTGGGAGGGGGTCACAAGATTGAGGGACTGAGCCATCTGGTTAGACAGATGATTGTTAAAAACTTAAAATTGCAACTCTTGTTCCCAAGTGGCTCTGGAGGTCTCCAACGACTTAGAGGCAATTTGGCATAACTTACTTTCTTTTTTAAAATGAAAACCATATATTCCATCATTTTATTGATAAAATGAAATTACAAAAGAGGGCAAATAATGCCAAAAAAAATTCCAAAAAATACTTCCATTAAAAAACGATACAGGTCCAGCAAAAACGAGTCTAAGAACCAACTACAGAAAAGATTTCAATCGAAAGAAATCAGACCAAGATCATAATTTAAAAAACAACCTAGTCACCAAAGTCCACAAAGAAGCACTAAACCTCATTATACGACTCCCGAACCTCTATCGATTCTATTATATCGCTCAAGCCAAATACCCAACAAGAAAACAAAGAAACTAAAGTACCACAAGGCTCTGTCCTTCCCGCACAAAGGCAAACTCAGGAGACCTCCTGCACCGTAGCATAACAGGCTCTATTCTAAGCCAAACATAACCTAAACAAGTTCATCCACTGAACCTAAAATGATCACACAAATTGGAAACTCCACAATAAGTGATGGAAATCCTCTATTTGACATTTGCACATAATGCATAATTGAGGCTACAACACCAAGGAAGAGTATCTCATATCTGTAGTGTTAACTCTCCCATGTAAAACCAACCACACAAAAAGTTTTGCTTTCCTTATAATTTTAACAGTCCAGATAGAGGAAAAACCAGAGGACATTAGGGGCAGGTAAGCGGAAGAAAACAAATGGAAAAAAGAGCTACACTCCAATACCTAACGTCCCTTCACCTTTGATACACATGTTGATCATGAAGAAGAGAAGAAGAACCACCACATGTAATATCTCTCTAACAAAGAGAGGGTGCCAGAACCCCAAAGACAACGAAAAGGAAAGATCGGAGGTAGGTAAAAGAGAAGCCACATAATATAACTTCTTGCTCGAGATATAATTTAACAAGGAAACACCTCACAAAGGGGATTGTCACCCACCCAACAATCCTAACAAAAATAAACATTTAAACCGTCCCACATAACATCTAATGAATGGAGGAAAAGAAGGGAAGACAGAGGCAATAGCTTTCCAAGGTTGTTACCACCTTATTATCAAAATTATTCTTGTGTTCACCAATTCTACGTGTTTAAGTTGGGAGATGGAGAAACCATGCTATTTTGGGAGGATCTTTGGTATTCTATCGCAGCCTTCATGTTCCCCTTCCCTTTATGCTATAGCAAACTCTTAAAGAAAAAGTTCAAAGTGTGTTGGATAGTGGCACAATCAACTAGAACTTTAGGTTTGGAAGGAATTTGAGAATAATGAGGTGGAGGGAAGTACCTCTCCTGCAATACTTTGAATTATACCCACCCCTTTAGCGATAAAAATCACAATTGTATTGCCTTAAAATCCTAATGTATTTACAGTTAAATCCTTATAGATTAAACTGATAACAAGAAAAGAGGATCGTAGTGAAGATCTTTGTATGAGAATTGCAATAATTGCATAAAAAACCTATTTTAAATTCCCATAATGGTAAATGACCTAACTTTTGAAAAAAACGCCAAATGACCCTTTGGTGATATCATGACCATGTGATATTTCAGTATTGCCCTTGATATAATTTTTTTCTTTTTCTTTTCTTCTCCAGCTTCGACTCCCCCTCTCTTTTCTTCTTCCTCCTCTCCGGCTTCTTCTTCTTCTTCTTCTCCGACCAGATGAGTCCACACGAGCAGCTTCGGCTTCTTCTTCTTCTCCAGCACAACGAGTCCACACGAGTAGCTCCGACGCGACCAACTCAATGAGTGAGAGCGAGAATGAGAGAGAGGAGAGCGATTTTATGAGTTAGGAAAGGAAGGAGAGAGAGAGAGATAAGAGTGAGAAAAAGAAGAGAGAGCGAGATGGACTTTTCCGCGTGCACGAGTTCATTTCGGTAATTTCATCCGGACTTGACGTTAGCAAAGGGTCATGTGGCATTTTTTTGAAGACTTGGGTCATTTGACATTTGGGCCCGATTTTTGGGTTATCCGTACAAATTTCCCATGAGAATTTGGGGGATGAAAGTTCCTACTGAATGTACGGTTCTTCTTTCCACGGTTATTTTGGGGGATAAACACTAATAATATGGTTCAAAAAAGAAATCCACCTGATAATATGTCTAGAACCTCTTGTTTTCTCTGCATGCAAGAAGAAGCAACCACCAGCCACATTATTATGAACTACAGTTTTATGCAGTGAGTTTGGTGGTTTCCTTTAAACAATTATTTGGTTACTACTTCATTGGCCAGATACCTTAAAGGATAAGGATTTTATTTGACAGTAGTTGGGACATCACTCCTCAAAGGGAAAGAGAGATCACCCATAATGCTGTGGTATCTTTACTATTTTTGGGGAAGTATGATTGGAATGAAATAGGAGTTTTCAGGATGTTGACGCTTCCAAGAAGTGCATGTACAACTTGATTATTCTTGTTGTCTCCTATTCAGTTTCACTATCAAACCTTTCGGTAACTATCCCATCTGTTTAATGTTGTCAACTGAAGATTAATTATGTAACCTCTTGACCTTGTAAAGGCAGTTTGTGTATAATTCATTCATCGATCAAATTTGTTTTATTCCTAAATTAAGAAAAAACAAAGATTCAGTCACTGTTGATAAATATTCATATGGGCCATACATGCATGCCCACCCACGCACAAAAAGGAAAAGGAAAAAGGAAAATGGAAAAGGAAAGAAAGACAGAAAGAACATTCAGCCCTTAGTCCATTGCCAGCACAAAATCAGTGGCTTACTGGCTTCTACATGATAACGTCTGACAGTTTTGGAAATTTTTGTTTCTTGCTTAAGGTGAAATATTTTTTCTAAAGTGACTGGGAGAAAAATTAACAGGAAAAAGCACCTTGTTGTTTTGTAAAAATTGTCATAACCTGAAGTCCAACTGAAGCAAGTATACAGCTTAACCGTCCTTATTACTGAGCAGTACAAGAAGCTGAAAGAAGATTCAAAGTAGAGGAAAAATGAAAACCTGAAGAACTCCAACAAGAGGTGAGGATGGCACATCTCCAAAGACGTGGATTGCAACAGTAGACATAGCCATAGATAATGGCCTCAGACTTGGTTTAACAGCCTCCAGATTAATATAATTTACAGGACCCTGAAAAGCATAAAAACTCGTGATAACTCCAAATACTGGGGTTAAAAAGCATAAAAATACATGTAACAAATAATATACTCAACCATAAGATTAAAGACGTGATCGAAAAAGGAACTTCCATTCATCCCTGAACTAGAAAATGAATGAAGGTAAAGAATAACAAAATAAGGTAGCTCAGCAGGAAGAGACTTGTAGTGTACTCCTCCTTTTCGATAGATTTCACATTTCTCATATCTCATGATTAAATATCCCAAGTAAATATGCAAGAGAGTTTGCTTACATGGCATTCGCTTCCAAATTATTTTCTAATTATAATCTTTTTATTATAAATTCTAATTGGAGGGGGTCATTTTTTGTGAGTTTATGTAAGTAGGTGTTGTGGGTGTGTACATTTGGGTACAGTCTGAATTATGAGTGGTTTTCTTTATATTCATAGTTTATTTCAAGTTTTTGTGAATTTCATTTCTTTCTTCAATATGAACCAAACTCTCCACTGTATCAATGAAAAATGTGTTTCCTTCTCAAAAAAGAGTTCTCTTAAAGGTTAACTACAAAATTTGGGGATTTAGAAGTTAAAGTCATTTTAATACCATAACGCATGTAAATATTGTACTCTTGGATACCAGTATCAATTTAAGTCCCGTAAAGCCTCCTTAGCAACAAAAGATTTTAGATACTGTTTCAGTACGTTATTGCAGAATTTTATTAAAAGACACAAGTGCAGAACAAGTGTATGAGATATCAACCTACAAAAACAGGGGGAGAAAAAGATGCATTACCTGAATAGCAAAAACAAATAGTTCACCAATCGAAAACAGGGCTAGGTAGACATAAACACTCTTAAAACAGAAGGCACTGAAGCAAAGTATTGCGCCGATAAAGGTTGTTGCAGAGAGAAGCTGCAGCACGATTTGAGTGAGATCATTATATTATAAAGATTGGCATCCATATCCATAGAATAAAATGCAAAAGAAATTCGTAAGTTGATGGCAGGTTTGGTAGAGAAAATATCAGGATTCTCCAGAGATTTCTCAACTTGGTGAATCGAAAGTGTTAGTAGACACCATTACTAGTATGCCCCAGTAAGAGCTCTCTATATATATCTTCCAATATATATGTTGATACTAATTAAAGGGATGAATTAAAACGAAAAGACAGCAAAAGAAATAGAAAATTTTCCCCATGCCACTGACTGTAGTATAAAGCATTGATCAGTTCATTCTAAAACCTTTTTGGGATAGCTATGCAATAATGGGAAAAATTTGTAATGTGATATGTTAAAAAATGTGTTGATTCAAATCACAATTCACACAAAAACCAACCTTGAAACCATTTGAGATGGTGCTGCTCATAAAATCTAGGACATAGCCTCCTCCTAGTGAGCCCAATACACCAGACACGACCGTTATTCCTCCAAAGATCAAGTCAGCATTGCTCTGCAAAAGATTCCAAATTATCTACAAAAATCTGGCTAAGCACATTTTCTTCCAGAGATCTTGACTATCATCACATATAAGAAAATGGTTGATCAACTTTAAGAAAACTCACCATATGATAGATGCTGTAACCAGCTTTAGGTCCCCAATATGAATACGCGCCTAGTACAAAAGTATATGCAATATAACCTAAAACAAAAACTTAAAGCCCTCAGAAAACAGGGGGAAAATGAAGCACAAACTCCAAACTATTACATTTGCAGTAAATGGAAATGGGTGGAGAGCAGGTGAACAAGATACCTAAAACGTTAATAACATAAACCTTATTAACCAAAAGTTCTTTGATTTCGTTCACTAATTTTGAGAGCTGATTCCTCGCATTAGTAGTTAAACTGTTACAAATTAAGAACAAATGAAATCAGTATATAGCTTAACCCTTGTAAAGTGAATGTTCTACAGAACATGACACACAACTGCTATAAAGAAGAGATTATACAAGTAATTCACGTTATCCACATGTGAACGATCAGAAGCAAGTGAATCTTATTTAGAAGATATAGCCTAAGGTAATCATACAACAGACAAATGATTATTGATCACCGTGTAGGAATTTGGACCCATCATCAAATGCTTTTGCCTACATCAAATTCTAAGAGAGTCAAGAAGTAATCTGCATTTCCATGTAGAGGAATTTGGACCTATCATTGAATGCTTGCTTGCATCAAATTCAATGAGAGTCAAAAAGTTGGAGTACGACCTTACTTGAATAAGATATGTTCCATAGGTTGTACAAGTGTGTCCTTGAATTCTAAGAAGTTGGAGTAATTTTTATTATCTTTTATTTCATAAGGGAGTAATCAATGATTTTAACAAATTCTTTAAAAGAGATAACAATGTAGTTTAAAAGAAAAAGATAAAACTCTAGAATAATTTTATCATTTACTTATAAGCTATAACCTTGCTTGGTTATTTGTTCTATAGTAAGATGCTTGCTAGTCTTTTTTTCCCCACTCTCTCTCTCTTAAATAAGCCTCGTGTCACAATCACACTTGAACTCACAAAATGATTGTGTGGCACTTGTTCTTGCCCTCAAGCAAGTCAGCCAATTTGAATACAAATAGTTGGTGGCACAACGGGCATATTTTACAGCCTCCACCCCTGTTCAAGAGAATGGTTTTAGAAAACGAGGTTAAAGAAAAGGTTTTCGCAAACGTTTGAAAGTATTTTGAGAAAATGATTGTGGTAAGCTAGCAAGCTAGGGACAACAATAGCTTAGATAGCATACAACTCTAGGTAGAAGGATTTCACCTAGTCTTACCCCCTCTAGTATATTAAGTGAATTTATGTGAATGTCACTCTTGCATAAGGATATGGCAATGAATCACTCACTAACAAAAGTACATGAAAAGTAAACTAGTATGCATAATAAATACATAAGATGAAAGCATGATAAAAAGGATTGGGTTGGAAATGCGGCCACACCCTGGACAAGCATGACCATAACACCTCACACTACAAAATTGAAGATTAAAATTATGATAAGAAATTGTTGGAAGAATTTTGCAAAAAATCACATCCAGCTCGATCAAAATGAAATTTACATTACATGAATATTGCATGAATTGGTATTTGTAACTCCCTCCTCTTCATTTGCATGCCAATTCTTTACTTTCCTTGTGGAGTTTGCATCTCTTATGCATTAGTCTTTTTTTATTTCATCAATAAAAAGTTTCATTTCTTATCAAAATAAATTAAACGTACAGCAGCAGAGGAAGACATAAGAGATCTATGAAATTCAATACAAAATCATCCTTTACTCAATCTGCAGTTACTTACAGAAGAAAGGGCATTAACTTTGGCCAAATATCTCAAATTGAAAATATAAAAGTAAAAAAAAAAAAAAAAAAAAAAAAAAAAAAACAAAAAAAAAAAACAAAAAAAAAAAAAAAAAAAAAAAAAAAAAAACAAAAAAAAAAAACAAAAAAAAAAAAAAAAAAAAAAAAAAAAAAACAAAAAAAAAAAACAAAAAAAAAAAAAAAAAAAAAAAAAAAAAAAAAAGATACCAAATGCCAAACTCTAGCAGTCCTCCTTACCTGGAAGATTTTGCCGAGCTATTTTCAGCAATGGAGAATGCACCATCGTTGCCATCTGAAGCTTCAGTCTCTGAGTTCATAGACATGTAAGCTAAATTGAGAGGCAGGAAAAGAAATATTTTCAATTTTACCAATCAATACGTGATAGTGATGTTCTCACCTAATTAGATCAAGAATCAAAAGTTAAGCAAATAAATAATCAGATAGCATCAACAATCAAGTGGTGGTTTCTATAGTAATATGCGCCTAATATGAAGCACCAAGCATGGCCTGATAACAAAAAAAATCTCTGAGAGAACATTTTTCTAATAACCAAGCTCTCATCGAGAAAAAAAAATAAAAGAATACAAGGACATACAAAAAAAAAAAAAAAAAAAAAAAAACAAAAAAAAAAAAAAAAACCAAAAAAAAAAAAAAAAAAAAAAAAAAGGACAAAAAAAAAAAAAAAAAAAAAAAAACAAAAAAAAAAAAAAAAACCAAAAAAAAAAAAAAAAAAAAAAAAAAGGACAAAAAAAAAAAAAAAAAAAAAAAAACAAAAAAAAAAAAAAAAACCAAAAAAAAAAAAAAAAAAAAAAAAAAGCCCACAAAAAATGGAGAACCTACAAGGACCTCCAATCACGCAAGATAACACTAAGTGAATAATTGGGGAAAAAAAACAAACAAACATACCTTCATAACCAAGGCCCCAAGAAAACATGTAATCTAGCTAGAGACTAAACATCAAAAAGATTAAGTTCCTTCCCTATAAAGATTCTATTATTCCCCTCACCCCAAGAAGCTTCGACAAAATCGCACACACCCTTGCTTGCCATAAAAACTTTCCCTGCTCAATGAAAGGAAAGTTTCATTCAGAAAGGAACTCCTTGATCATCTTTTTGCAACAGTGTTGCCTAGCCAAATCAAGACCAAACTCATCAAAGAAGCAAATCCACACAGCATAGACAAAGTTGCAACTCCAAAGGATATGATCAAGGTCCTCCGCAGCCCTTTCACAAAAAACACAACACCACCACCCCATCAAATTAGGCATTTTCCTTGAAACCCTGTCCAAGGTATTCACCCTACCATGGAGAAGCTGCCATACAACAAAATTCACCTTCTTGGGAATTTTCATCCTCCACATCAAGGCATTAACCGACTCTCTCAAGACAAAGAAAAAAATAATGGCAAGAAAAACCCTCCAAGGGCTAGGACACCAAATCGAACCTCCCTTCTCCCAGCACAACAATGAAACTCCCCTAACAAATAGACAAGGCCAAAAATATCTCCCAACTCTCCGATAACAAATGGCATGACCAAGTGGGGGCCAGAACAACATCCACAACACATTCTTCAAAGAAGACAACTGGTAAAAATGCAAAAAAGCAGAACAAAGAGGACCATCACCCAACAAAATCCTCTAAAAGATATTCCAAAACTGAAGATATTTAAAAACAATACTCAAAACTTCATCTTTGAAAATTATTATAAAGCTTCAAGAGATTACAAAGGTTTTCAAGATTTAAGGTGGGAAATGGCATAAAGGCTCATTTTTTTGGGAAGATGTTTGGACAGGGGACCAATTGCTCAAATGTTTGCTTCCGAGAATTCTTAACCTTTCGTTATCCCAATCACAAAAGGAAACTGACATCTCAATCTTATCTGGTAAGCCCGATAAGAAGAGACAAGGAGTTTGAAGGGGACTAAAGGCAGATTATTGAATTCATTTGAGGACCAAAGAAGGTGGACGCCATGCAACATTCAGGAATTCCCAATTATATCCTTTTTCCTACATGTTTTGGATGAAGGTTATCCTTTCACCAAACTCGCAAAGGCAACTGGAATCATAAAACTCCAAAGAAGGTGAATGTCTTCCCACGGTTGCAACTCAAAGGTGAGTTGACACAGGAGAATATTACATAAAGGATTTTCAATATGGCTGACCATTCAAATTGGTTTCTTTTGAGAAAACAAAACGACTAAACTCAGGGACCATGTTTTCTCTTGCTGCAAGTTTAGCTCCTGCTGATAACCATGTTTCTGTGATTTTCTGCTGCGGTGGGCTTTAAACAATAATATCAAGTCTTCATGACAACTATTATGTGGTTCACATGCAGGAAAACACCCAGTTGAATGTAGGCAAGAGTCAAAACTCTATTTTGAGACTTCTGGTTAGAAAGGAATCGCAGAATTGGGAGTTGTATGACGGGCAAAGTACCTTGCCGCACCCTTGACAAACTGTTCCGTAATTATCCATTTTTATGAACTTCTTTGCAAAGGAGATATGCTTATAAGGGATAAAACTTTTTGTCTTTAATATTTTTCTTATGTAACAATGATATAGCTTAGTAGAGTCCTGAAACACAGTACCTTGAACTTCCGAGGCAACCAAATCCACAGATCTCAGCTCTCCATATGATCCAGAAGAAGAAAATCCTGTACTTACAGTTATTTAGAAATCATTAAGTTGCTTGAAGATCACAGTTCTAGGTGTACCTTTCAACTGCAAAGGCTTTATAACAAACCCCAGAACAGCAAATGGAAGCATCAATATGGCCTCTCCAATAAATGCAATACGCCAATTGTAATTACCTCCAACCTATATTTATTGAAGAACATTGCATGAGTGATCAGAATAAAAACCACGCACGCTTTATGGGAGTCATGAAAGAGAAACGGCTAAAGGAATGAATGCTTTGTATTCATTCAATATATTCAAAAAGTTTAAAAGAAAAATGATGTAAAAAGTCTTTCACAAACAAAAAGAAAATGATGAGAAAAGAATGTACCAATCCACCAAAGATATAGCCAACTGCATACCCACTAGGGATACACATGTAAAATATTCCAAGCCAAGCTGTTTTCTGGAAGGAAAAAAGAACCAAAAGTATAAAGAATTAACAAACAAAACTAGAAGGTAACTATGCCTGCAGAACATAAGAAGAAAAATGGGAAGCGCTGACTCCACAAGGAACAAATGTTGGGCAGAAACAAATCAAATTGACAAACACAGAGAAAGAGGAGAAAGTAAAAATAACTAGTAATTAGAAGAAGCATTGACATATATCCACTAGCATTTTTGTATTTTACATTTTAGTCTTGGGCTCCGAAATTAAAATATCACCAGTTCGATAAATTCAATACAACTGAGGTCTCATTGAACAGAGAGAAAAAAAAAAAAGTATACTGTACACCGAACTGTCCATTGTTATAAAATTTGGAAAAAAATCATAATCTTGCGCTATAAACATGGTGTCATATAAAAAAATTTAGAATTTGGATATCAAATGGCAAAAACATGAATTGGGAAAGATTAACTGGCAAAAACCAGACAAGTACAATTCTCTATACTGGAAAGGAATGTAACCTGAGAAGCAGGTGCGTTATCGTCAATGAATGGTGCAGCAAGACTTACAAATGATGCTTCACCGACACCTACCAACCTAAAGCAATCAATGGAGTGCAAGAGCCAAAATTCAATCAAAATAGCTCGAATCAAACAAAGTTCTTTACAGTGGTACAACTCAATAGACAATAACCAATGTGCAAAAATTGAAATTGAAAAATAGAAAAGTGTTGGAAATAACGGGGTATTTTAGTATTTTTCTTTACCCTAGTTTTATTTCCTTCTATGTATTAGGGCTTGGTAGAGCCTTTATATATTTGCCTCTTCTTGTAACTTAGTAGTATGTTGAAATTAATAAAATAGACAATGTATCATGGTTTTTTCTCCATGTACTAGGGCTTTCCACGTAAACCTAGTGTTCTTTTCTTCTACCTTTTAACGAAAAGATACGTGAAGGGAAGGAGGAAACGAAAAGAAAAACATTACTCACATGCGGCATATTGTGATGGACCAGAAATTAAATGAAGCAGCACAACCAATAACAGCAAAAGTCCAAACTGATAATCCAACCCCAATGAGCCTAAATGGGTTAATGCTGCGAAAAGAAATTTAAAAAATTGTAAAATAAGAAGAATCAGAAGAAAACACATGCACGCAGTCAACATCTCCATCGCCACAAGGAACTGAGATCAAGCTACAACATTAATCGATTCAGATGCTTCAGTTTGCTTTAACCTCAGAAAACAATCTCCTATGGAAATTAGTTGGTGTTCTTGCTTTGTAGTGAGTCCACAAGGGTGATGCGGAGAACTTGGATGGATCATAAACTTAAGTCCTGGTCTTTCTGGGACAATTTTTTTTCAGAGTTCTGGATGTTTGTTTGGCTAGGAAAAGGGATTGTCGTTGTATGCTAGAAGAGGTTCTTTGGCATCAACCTTTTCATGTTAGGGATTGGATTTTATGACAGGGTAGTTGTTTTGCAGTCCTTTGGGATCATTGGATCGGGAGGCATAGTAGAACTATAAGGGGCTGTGAGAGAACTTGGGAGCGAGGAGTGATTGCTTGTTAGGCTTGATTCTTCCACTTGAACGTTGGTTTCCAAGGATTTTTGTAATTTTCTACTAGGTTTTATTTATTTTGGATTGGAGGCCCTTTTTGTATTAAGTTGTTTGGCCTTTCTCGGTGACCTGCAACAGGCTGTTTTTTTTGTATGTCCTCTTGTATTCTTTCATTTTCTCTCAATGAAATCTCATATAGAAAATAATAAATAAATGGTTTTTTAACAATGTATTCTCAGTTTTCCAACAAAATGCTTCCAAAAAATAATAATAATAATATTAATAATAATAAACCCGTCAATTCTCTACTCATATGAAAAATTAAGCAACATATACAAATATTTGAAAAAAGTTTTGATAAGTATATCTGAAATTACTAACAGTCCAGAATATTCAGTGACTTACCGTTCTGCTAGTGTTGCAAATATTGGACAAGCAACCAGAAGTCCAACCATGAAACTTGAAGAAAGAACTCCATCCTCGAAATTGGTCAGGCTAAACTCACCTCTATAAATAATTTTACCAAAAAGAAGTCAGGTACAGAAACAGCTCACTCCAATAATCATATTAACATAAGTTAATTTTATACCAATAGCATTTAACATATAATGGTGTCAAAACCAACCACCAATACAGCCTACATAACATGAAACACTAAATAGATTTAATTTGTCAGACACTACTTACAAGTTACAAGTGTTTGACTAATTTGGGAAATGAATTGCATAGAATGAATAACATTGCACATGAGAACGATATATCACAAGAAACTTTGTTCTCCAAAAAAAAATTACATATAAACTTCTTTATAATTAAGTATGTGCACGCCTAATGGCCCAACATGAATGTTTTAAATTTTTTAAGCCAAGAAGGGTAGATTCACAAATTATAATTCTTGCGATTTCATAGCTTTTAAGAGTTCTTATCTGTTTTATATTCCAACTATTTTGAAGCAGAAAGAAAATTGCCAATGCCATGGTGACTATCCAACCCCATTCATTTTGAGAGGCGTCAATATCTTACTGTATCCCAGTACCAGATGTGCATGTACCACTCGCTGTGCAACTTCCTTGACTTCCATTCACACCATTGCTAGCTATTGCTCCTCGATCCAAGTAGTTTAACAAGTTAATTACACAAAAGACAGCAAGAAGCCTGCAGAGATCAAGAAAGAGGAGAAAATGCTCAAGTTATTAATTCGTAGTACAGAACACTTATTTATCCAAACTTCTGGTGACTAAAACTATTTACAAGTTACAAGTTACAACCACACGACAATTGAAAAGGCGTGCACCCTAGTTAAAATTTAATGAACTGATTACTGATCATAAAAAGCTCTAAAAATGATACTGAAAACTTGAAAAGTTTGCAGCATGACATAAATTTTCTTAGAAGTTCCAAATGCTATATTAATCCTCTGGTTTGGTCTGGTCTATGTTGCTTAGCCACTTCAGCTTCAAAAAGGCATAAAGATATTGTAATACTAACGATGGTACTTAATTGCAGTCCAAGACTTCCTAGAAGGTTGGACTAAAACCATTCTGGATAATTTATAATGAATCCATCGTTCCTGTGATCAATATGAAAAGTTCCATTACTTTCAGTTTCAACAACTATTACCAAACCTCTATCTCCTATAAGCCCCTATTAAATGGATAGCATTTCCAATTAACCATAGTACTCAAAGTAAGAATTAAAACCAAGATCCGATGCTCCAGTTAAAGAAATGTGATTATAATGATTTTTGTACTGACTTGACCGTGCAATATACATCCCTGAGTCAATGAATAAATATTTAGGACCTCTCATAGATTATGCCAATAGGCAATAGGTAATGCTTATTCAATGAGCACCAAACAAACAAAACCTGAATTGTTCCTGTAATTTTCTCATATGCATCTGAATATTATTAAACAAGGCATGCCCAGAAGAATAGGACATCTCCCAAATAAGTTACAAAAGAGCTCCACGATTGGGTAAGATCGACAAGAAGAAAAAATAGACAAAATGATTAAAGTATACCAATTCAACCCTAGGAATCTAGTTAAAGTCCATAAATTCCTTTATGCTCCTTTGCTTGTCTTAAAAAATTATCTCCACTCATTCTTCCCACAAATGCGTGTCGACGGCATTGCCCCACCAGTCCTTAGCCTTGTCTTTGCACTTATGACCACAACCGAACTGGAAAACAGCTTATTTGCAATCATTAAGAAGCACCATTCCAAACAAAAGATATCAAGTAATCAAAATCAAAACCAGAGGAATGGACTGACAGAGCAAACACGACAATATGCAACTTTACAATATGACTATTCCACCAATTGACTTCCAGGTGACCCACGTTTACTAGCAATGACCAGATATCTCGGAATTTCCAAAATTAATTCTCACATTGTTACCTCAGCACTCTTTCCTTCAAATATGAACAAGAGCATCTCGATTATAAGAATTATTCCTATTTCAAGACAGATATGAGTGATAAACTATTGCATACAAAATATCCATTTCCCTCCTCCAAAATTCCCACTTATTGCTTCTTCTACAACGAAATAAATCAGGCACCAAATCATGAACATTCAGGGACAAAAATATCCGAAGCAACTTGCTCAGATACCAGATGAAAACGAATAAAACCACAAATCTCCGAGAAACATTCTTTTTCCCATAATTGAGTAAGCTTAATCCAAAAGTCAACATAAGTTTTGACTTTCTCGATTACGAAGGTATTTTCTCACCAACCAAACAACAAATTGAATCTGAAAGCATGAAGAACGAACAGAAAATCACCTCTTGGGGGTGAACCAAGAAGGAGTCGGATCTGTAGCCGGAGGGCCCGCCGTGTCCGTTTCCGCCATGGGGATAAATTTTTGCTCGGCGAAGGAATTAGAATTTAGGATCATTCTTCGCGCTATAAGGCTATTTAATATCGTGAGTATGTTAGACAATGACTTGGAAAAAAACAATAACAACAACAACATTGTTATAAAATTGATGAGCAAAATGACGAAAAATGAGAGCATGAATATCGAAAAATTACAATAATAAAATAATATCAAAGTAATTAAAATAATCAAATTAAATAAAGTAAACTTAAAATAAACAAAGTGAGATTTTATGGAAAATGAAAGTGCTCAAATTTCACCAATCTTTTCTCTTCTTTTCTCTCCACCAAAAGCCTCAATTTATAAGCAATTTGGTAAGTAGATGGTGGAGCTTTATGGCCACTAAGAATGTGTGTTTAGGAGACACATGACCTTTAGCCACTAAGCTTGGTTACGAACATCTATTTACAAATATAATATTTATAATAAACATGTTAAATTTTACAATTAGGGATTGAATGAGGTTAATAATTATGAAGTTAATACGCTGAAATGAGTAAGTTTGTGTTTGGAATATAGAGTTGTAAGATGGAATTTTCGATAATTGTAAAAAATAGATTAAGATGAAAAGATCAAGTTACTCGACACATGTGCAAACTTCGATAGTGTTTCAGTTATTGAAGTTGAGTCGTTTGCACCAATTTAAGAACTTAAAAAGTTAGTAGGCCACCAACTCCTTAGGATGCTATTAACTTTTAAAATAATTATAAATTTTGAAGAAAAAATATTCACATTGTGTCTTTTCTTGCATACAAATTATTGTTATTATTTAAACAATCCCGATTAAAAAATAAATTCAAATAAATAAATTTGAGATGCAGTCCTAGTACATCCATCAAATTTAAGATTTATTGCAAATAGTATGACTAATTTTTTTACAATTGAAAGTACAAGAATTAAAATTAAATGGAATATAAAATATAAGTACCAATTTTTTTTTTTTTTTTTTTGGGGGGGGGGGGGGGGGGGAATTCATTTATACCCTTAAGCCTTAAGCCTTAGGCATTGTGTCAATTTAACTAATGATGATATCAACTAAAACCTTAACTTTTGTAAGTGCGTTATTTTACAGTATACCTGAGATATTATTTGAACAATATCGTATGAGACTTATAACTATATCGATTATAAAATCATCCATGCATCAATTCTTACATGTGTGTAGACGACTTCAATTGTTGGATTACCAAAATATGCAATTAAAATTGATGTATGAACGACTTTTAAAGAAATTTCTTGAATGTCTAAGTTAATTCACTAGTGAGAAAATTTAGGAGTACAATTGAAAAAATATATAAAACTTTCATATACATGTATCCCAACAAAGTGTATAAAATGATATGCATGTACAAGATCATATTCCAGGTCCCGTTTGGTAACTATTTAGTTTTGTATTTTTATTTTTTGAAAATCAAACCTATAAATACCTCATCCATCTCTAAAGTTCTTGTTTTGTTATATACTTCTTATCAATGTTTTCAAAGACCAAAAAAAAAAATTTGAAAAAAGAAATTAAATGAAGATGTTTTTAAAACATGTTTTTAATTTTTTGAATTTAGCTAAAAACTCAACTATTTTACTTAAGAAAAATGAAAATTATTATATGAAATTGAAAATAAATATACTTAACTTTAAAAAAACTAAAAATTAAACAGTTACCAAGAATAGTTTTAATATAGCAAAATGAGCCCAACTATTTATAAATATAGAAAATTTTCACTTAAGCGATAGACTCCGATAGTATCACTTTGTGGATTTTTTTATATTTATAAATAATTTGATGTTTTTTTTTATTTATAATAATTTTCTTTTAAATTATACATACCCTAAATTTAGAACATAAATTGTTATTATTAGTTTAGAGTGTTTCTCTTTCTCTCTCTTTTTAAATATCTCAATAGCTTGCCTATGTTTTAATTTTTCTTAAAGGTTAAAAATTACGTGTTTTTTTTTCTTTCATTTTGTTCTCGCACGAGAGTGTTAATTTAATCTCTTAAATTTGGGTGTGACAATATAGTCCATATAATTTGAAAACTACAAGAGTTGAATTTTTAGTCAAGTTTCAAAAACAAAAACAAATTTTTAACGGCCTCATTTGGTAACCATTTTATTTTCTATTTTAAGTTTTCAAAAATTAAGTCTATTTCTTCTCATTTTCTTACCATGATTTGTACAATCTTGAGTAGAAGAGTTGAATTCATAGCCAAATTCTAAAAAATAATAACAAGTTTCCAAGAACTATTTTTTTAATTTTAAAAAATTGACTTGATATTTTGAAACAATTGGTAAAAAGTAGATATGAAAATAATAAATTTAGAGGTGAAATGGGTATTTATAGGCTTAATTTTTAAAAACTAAAAACCAAAAACCAAATTATTGTCAAAACGAGTCTACTTTATTTAGTTTTCAAAACTAAAAACTAAAGACTAAATGACTATCAAACACTTTTTTAAAACTTTTCGTGTAAACACCCTTGGATAAAACATTATGCTGCACAGTTGATTTTGGCCATTAAACAATTAACACCTTTTTGCATATGATTCTCATATCTTATTCATAGGCCCATTCCTAGTAACTTTATTCCATGAAGGCTTAAGCCTACGCTCGGACTTATATCATCCAAAATATAAATATTTGGAGAAAATATAAATAATGTTGTAAAATAAGAACATTGCAAGAACAAAGAAATAATAAAAGAAGTAAAGTAAAGAGCAAAGTAGAGAGAATTAGAGAGTAGAGAAAACAACTCAATTGTGGTGTGAATTATAAAGGCACCATACACCACTATTTATGAGACATGAAATGGTGTATGTTACAATATTGAATTCAATTGTTGTGTATGTTACAACATGAAATTCAATGGTAGGTTTATGATATTTGGTAACCCAGGTAGGTTATGAATATCTATACTAAATAGTATATTTATAATATCAATTATATTTATAATACTCCCCCTTAGACACATAGTTAAACTTTTATGCATTGTAGGACAAGTTATGTCCATGGATATAATCAGCATAAGCAACTCGGTCCTTCACGAGTTGTTCATAATACAGCTGGGTCAAATGTCCATTTTATCCCTGTCATTACCTCTTTTCCTTAAGTACCACTAGTTTCTCTAATGAACAATTTGTTTATGGTCCAACCATAAACTAAGTCCCCCGACCCAGTGAGAGGATGAGGCCCCTTGTTCAAGACCCGGAATCAACACTTAATAGAACTACTCATCTACTTACCCTAGCTGGGAAGGAGTGAATTTCATCTTGTGAAATTATGTTAACAACTCCCATTTAGTCAAGTCAGGTCCCCAAAATGGTAGACTTATTGAATTGGCAACTCGAGCCACTCTCACCCATCCAAATCAAAGGATCGACCTTATAGGCAGGAGTTCATAAAGATTGAATTGCACATGATCATCCTATGAAATATTAATCTCATCAATTAATGTATTTACAAATAGAGATTAAATATTTCGTCAGTCCGATCTTATACAAACTCTTTATATAGGATACCCCACTCACATGTCTTTACATGAATAGTTTGGATTAAACCATTTGTAATTATTACAAAGTGAGTCATATCCACAATGTCACTAGGATAAGGCACCCAACCTTATGCATATACTATAGACTTTAAGTTATTTCTTGAACATGATCCACCCATATGTCAACTATATACATGTTCAAAACTTAATGCAATAACCTTGGATTTTTCCATTAATGGATAAATTAATATTGCATAATTAATAATTAAATTAATTAACTAATCAAGCTTTAGGGCACAAATCCCTACTAGTCTTCACAATTGAAAAATGAGTTGATTTCTGTTGAATTGTTTCTTTCTACACAAATCAATTATTTCTATGTCAACATTTTTCAATAGATCTAAGCACACAATACTCATTCTCATAAATAATATTAAGAGCAACATGCTAGGGTGTGAACTTATATAAATTTGGTTCCATCTTTTTTATATCATGACATAATTTATCAAAATCCCGTTATTATTCTCATTTTCTTCGATATTCTTATGAGTACTCATGTTTAGGATTTTTTTTAGAATATCTCACATTCTTAATTGATTACTGACTACTTTTTTTAGGATCTTTATTTTTTAACTCATTTGTCTATCACGCTCTCAAGGGGATATCAATTTTACATGCTTTAGTCACGTTCTTGCAACCGTAAATGCTATGTAAATGCATTTAGCATTTGATTTGCAATATTTTACAAATAAATTATCTTTTGAACATTTAGTTCAAAATGATTTGTCTGGCAGTCAAAATGAGACAACTATTTATGCATTCTATTCAATTTCTTTTTCCAAGTTCTTAATTCTTCCTCTAATGTTGAAAATAATTGTGTAGTAAATATATTAGTAAATTGTGTAGTAAATAGTATTTAAATAATTGAGGTGAAATCAATTTCAACGTTGATTTATAACCTCTTTTGAGAACTCATTAACAATAATTTAAATATTTACTGCACATCTTCTTGTGAGCATTGGCTGGAAGCATACAAAATAACATTTGAGTGAGTAATATTTAAGTCAAACTAATTTCAGATCTCTCGTGCTCGTGGTTTGGATGGGCGAGACGAAGTCACAATGTTTTGGTACATTCTCAGTTCCTCTCGTAAAAAAACAATTATTTTGAAGGCTTCATCTCTTTCCCCACCCAAGAAAATGAAAAATGTAATCCTTCCGTCAATGAGGGAAAAAGAAATAATAAAACTGAAGAGAATAGCTTACATGAGATTCGGAAATTAAAGATCCAAATGCAAAATTCATTCCATGAATGCATCTAATTATCTGCGTTACAATCCCATTGTCTTCTTCAACGAACAAATGAACGACGAAGTAGAAGAAATCGCAGATAAATTTCGTCCATTAACGTATTCTTCAACCATTTCCTTCACAGACCTACACGACAATGGCTGAAAATTGAATCCCCACTCCGAAACAAACTCTTTAACCAATGTCAATTTCGCCTCCTCTTCCATCTTCTTCCACTTCCTCTTCGTCTCCTCCGATTTTAGCCCTAGAAATCCGCAGAGCTCTGTGAACAAAAATTCTCTGCTCTTCTTCATCGCTTCCTCTCTCTGAATCAAATTGGTGTTGATTTTCGCCACTTCCGTTGCGAGATCGGAGGCCAGATCCGCGTCGCTGAGTTTCTTTCTGCAGTACGTGATTTGGCACGGCAGCCGGTTCCTGGAAAGGGACGGCGAGGGCGAAGGTTGGAATCGGAAATTGTGGATCTCGCCGTGGACGTGAGGAAGACGGAGATTGATAGAGAAAATCATTTGAGGAGATTTTTCCTTGTAGATGCTTGGATCGTAAGATTTTGCGGCAAAAAAGTGACGGCAGTCGGGGTCTCAATTTTTTTTTGGAAAGTGATTTCAGCAAAATTGCAAATTTTGTGGAAAAATGATTTAAAGAGATTAGGCATGCTTACTAGTTTGGTTGGCATTTTCTTTTATGTTTTCCGATTTATTGGATTCCAAAAATCTGTTTTCAAATTTCGTTATTCAAATAGTATACATTTTTAAAATAACATTTTCATTTTCTCATTGCCTTTTAAATTTTAAATTTCAGTTATTTTCATGTTTTTATTTGCAAATGCAAAATTATATTAAATCATGATAAAGAAATATAATTTGTTATGCTATAAATTCAGTTTTTTTTTTTTTTTTTTAAATGTAATATTTATTAGGGATGTTTTCAAAAATAGAAAAACGATTGAAAATAATAACAAATATAACATAATTTTACTTTCTATCTGTGATAGACTATGATAAACTCAGATATCTATCACTCTACTCGATAGACACAGAGATACATGTCTATCTAAGTCTACACAAATAGAAAATGAAAATTTGCTATATTTGTAAATAGTTTTATATTTTTTCTCTTTATAATAATTTTCCTATGTATTATGTGATGTATTAAAAATTAATGATTATATATATTTTTTAACATAAATCATATTCATAAATAAATTAATAATAATTTATTGTGAACTAAATATTTGTGAGTAACTTTTTATGATTTATAAATATGTAGTATCAAACACATTTTAAGTAATTATTTACATTAGAATTCAATTTTGGAATCTGCTACCAAGCACAATTTTGAAAACATGAAGTACAGTTGTGTTTTTGTTGATTCTATTGTTTTCAAATTCTCTACCAAACCCTTAAAATTTACTTAGAATTTAAGCCATTTTTACGTACATGTAATGTTTGCTACAAACATCGTTATTAGAAATTTATGAGTATTGCTTTAAACGTAATAAAATATAGATTATTAACGGTTTTTTTTTTATATCTAAGTAATTTAAAATGTGATGACTAATTAATATGTTATAAGAATTGAAATCCTCTTTATCATTTTTATTTACTTATTTAATTTTTTTTTATATTTTAAAACATTTATATTTAAATTAAAGAATTGTTTTTAAATATAGCAAAATAAGTCTAACTTGTTTACAAATATATCAAAATGTTAGTAATATATAGTGATAGACACTAATAGACTACCATGATCTATCACTATTTATCAGCATAGACACTTTTCAAACGTAATCTTGAGTTATTTGATTCAATAAGATTATATTACTAAACTTATTTTAAAGGGCTCATTTCAAATATAGCAAAAGGAACCAAAATGTTTAAAAATATAGCAAGCTTTCACTGTGTATCTGCGATACACAGTGATAGATCGTGATAGACAGTTCATTTTGCTATTGTAAATATTTTCAGCAATTTTGTAATTTAAGATAATTTCTCTATTTTAAAATTACATTTTTTTAAACTAGCTAATTCAAAAATTAAGAAAAAATATTTCAAAATGTGTAAAAAAGGCAAAAAAAAAAAAAAAAATCACCAATCATAATGAATTCTATTATTCTCATTCATTGATCATGATAACCTAATTCCATGTTTTAATAAAACTCTCATAGGTATGAGGTTTATATCCAACCATATTGTCTATTTATGAGCTGTCATGGGATTAAATTATAACCAACTGTAGAAGCATATTAGTAATTCGACATTTTTTTTTTGTATGATGTTTGGTTTGGTGTTGTTATCAATTTAGTTTCTAAATTTCAAAATTAAACCATTTTCCAACTTTTAATGCATGATTTTGGTCTCTAAATTAACAAAATTCATCCAATGTTAATTAAAGTTGATGTCATTAAGATAATGATAATATGATTAAAAAATAAAAAATAAAAAAGGTAAAAAAAACTTTTCTTTCTCATTCTTCTCCCTACCCGTGGAAAATGCATGAATTTGGCGATGAATGAACAAAACCATAGAAATTTTTCTCAAAGTTCAGTCACTCCCATTCACAATTACAACATTATATAATAATAAAAAAAAAATATATGTGTTTCTTCCAATTCAGAAGAATGTAAAAATAGATACCAATTGGTACGGAAGTTTTAACATGGTGTGACAATATAAGCGTAGCTCAAAATAGATACCAATTGGTACGGAAGTTTTAACATGGTGTGACAATATAAGCGTAGCTCAAAATAGATACCAATTGGTACGGAAGTTTTAACATGGTGTGACAATATAAGCGTAGCTCAAAATAGATACCAATTATGTACCTCCGATTAAGAAGCCAGAGATTCAAATTCTCATTTGGCATATTGTCGAACTAATAAAAATGTCAAAGACTCGAATTATCATCCCATATTGTGGAACTAAAAAACAACCATAACTCGATTAAACTTGTAGTTATTTTTGTATGAAGATTAAAATATACCTAGTAATGACACAGTGCAAGTCAACTCAAACATACGGGTTTTTTGTTGATAATTATTTCAAACACTTTATTTAGGATAACAACTCATGGATATAGTGATTTTAATGTCCCCCTCACGAGAAGAAACATTAATTATCGTTGAGCTATGTTCATATTAACAATTCAACGAGGAGTATTCCCAACAATCAATAAATGTTGGAAGCTAATCCAAAAAGGTGGGGTGTTTAATTCAATTATTTGAGAGCTCCTTGTTAATTTGAATGTTCGCAATGCCACTCATTTGGACTAAGTGAAGCACCTAATGCACATCTATGTGATGGTTGGAAGAATGAACACCTCAGCTCATCCAAATTCAATAGCAGTAAACTTAGATTCATCATTCAATATCGACAAAACAATCAAAAATAAAAAATAAAAAATAAAAAAAAAATAAAACGCATTCAAAATCACTATCATCTCCAAATTCAATAGTAGTAAACTTAGATTCATTATTGAGTTCTCATAGGCTCAAACCTAATTGAAGTGTGACAACTCTCAAAAAGAGCTATTTAAATATCTAGAGTATGTTTAGCGCCTAGGTGCTACCACAATTTCTATATAACCTTTTTTTTTTTTTTTTTTTGAATTTTAGCATGTTGGATTTCTTGAAGGTCGAGGTTGAGCTTATTCTTCTTCCTCTACCTTTCTAGCATTTTTTTTTAATTAAAATTTTTGGGTTGTAATTGAAGAATCGAGCTCTCTAATCTCTTCTACATTTTGTCTATGGATTATTGAGGTTAGTTGGATTTTGTAGTTTTTGGAGCAAAGACCTAATATAGTTTTTCTTGAGACTTTCTTGATTAAACAGAATGCATTAGATTTATTTTCTTTGAATCTTGTTCTTATTTAGATGTATGTTCTTGAGTGGATTGATATCTCTCCCCTTGATCGTATGTCTTAGCTAATTGATTATTGATTAAACTGAATGCATTAGATTTATTTTCTTCGAATCTTGTTCATAAGATGTATGTTCTTGAATGGATTGACATCTCTCCCCTTGAATGTATGTCTTAGCTAATTGATTTGTGGTTTGCATGATCCTTAATTGTTTGTCTATTCTTAAAATCACTAAAGTAGCAATGGTTAAATGTGTATGCTAGGATTGTAGTCTAACTATAAACCTTTAAGGCATGTGTAACCTAGATTTGAAGATAATTTGGTTAGTTACTTAGGCTACTGTTGTTACAATTTTGGGTGTGTTCGTTTTATTACGATGTATGCGTGGAGAATTACTCAAATATGTTCATTAATCAGCAAGTTTTCCTACAAAAACTCAAGTGTAAGCTTCTATAGGTTTCCTGGTGAGTCCACGGTCGAACCCAGAGATTTGTGATAACTTAGGCGTTGAGACTAAATACATAATCTATGCAGTGACGTACAAGTATTATGTTCAAGGATGAGTTTTCTGTGGCTAATTCTATACATAAAGAATAAATACAATTTCCTACAATTAACATGATGAGGTGGTTGCAAAGAATGTTAGTCAAATGTCATTTACAATCAGGTAGTGTGCGTTGAGAATGATGATGGAACCATGAGAAATAATAGAGTTAATACAGCAGTCAGTCGTTACTTAAGCATATTTAAGTATATTTACATGCATACAAACTTTGGGTGTGAGAATTCATCTCTCGATGTTTCGACGTCACATTAATCTTATCTCTAAGACGCATGGTAAGTTTGTTTTGGTAAAAGATGAACTACATCTTTGAAACACATCTAGTCTTGATAAATGCTAAAGATTAACCATCTACTCTCTCAAGCTAGACAGTCGTGCTTTTTTAAACTTGTTTGTTCGACAAATCTATGCAAGCTAATAATATGCATTAATCAAGATGTTAACATACTTAATATTGCTTAAGAAAAGCTAACTTCTAAAATTTAACTCATTCAACATACAAGCAAACATGGTGTAGAGTATTAAATATGGAAATGAGGGGAAGATAATTGTCAATCAAACTTATATTAAGTAAATAAACAATCCTTTCAAATGTCATTAACAAAGCACAAGTAAGAAAGATGGAAATGAAGAAAGAATAGAAATGGAAGACGTCACTGGCAATGTATTGCTTCATAGAGGCTTGAGATGGTTGCTATCTGATACATAAATGACATAGGATGAAGGTTCTCACTCACTGGGAGATGACTCTGAAAATTCTCAGAATTTTTTTTATAGAAGAGCTTGAAATGGAGGATGGTTATGGTGAGGGAGAATTTGTGCAAAGCTTTTGCTTCTTGAACTTGTTTCTCTCCCCTTTTGAATTGAGAAGCTTTGGGCTATTTATAGGTGTCAAAAAAGTGAACTTATGATAATTTGACACCTTCGCATTAAATTTCATGCCCTGCTGCGCAAACTTTTCACATCGTCAGCTCATTAGTTCTGCCACGATCTGATAACGTGTAATCTGTTTGCATATTGACACGACAGCTACTGCCTAAGCGTCTGTATTTGCTTTTTCTTCTCAACGCATGGTCTTGATGCGTGGTCTTGATGCATGGGTTTTCACATCTTTAGTTATCGTAGCAGCTTCTTCTTTGGTACTTGGGTTATTTGTGCTTCTTTTCTACTTAATCATGCGTTAAGAACAGAAAAGTTCATATTTTCTCAAGTATATTCTTTTGTAAATGATGCCAACGCATGGTAATACATATTACACAATTCAACTGCCAAAATCATTCGTTTAGCCCTAAAGTTACTAATAGTGAATATAATAACTTTTATTTCTATAAGTTATCAGCTACCTAATTAATTAACCACATAAAATGACAGATTCTATTTTGGAATTTTGTCCCTATTTTGTCGAACATTTTTGTTAAAGAATTCACTGAGATAGGTGTTGAGAATTATTATTTTTGTAAAAAAAACATTTTGCGTAGGATTTGGGTTCCATATTTGCTAATATATTTGTTGCCAGTTATAGAAGATATGATGTCAATTCTAAACTGTCATAGTAGATTATAATAATGATGACTATTAACAAACCGTCATCATATATGTATGATGGCATGGGTTTAATGTCGGTTACAAACCGACATTGTGACAAACTGCCATTGTAAATGTATGATGGCATGGGTATGATGTCAGTTCTAAATTGACATCATAAACAACTGCCATCATATATATATACATGATGGCAGAAGTTTTGATGACGGTGTAGAACTGCCATCAAAGCGCAACCATCATAGTAACGTACAATGTCACTGGTTACAATGACAGATTGTAATTCGTCACCATAAGTATATGATGTCTGTTCAAAATTGACATCTAAAGCCAAAATTGTTGTAGGGTGTGAACATGCGAGCTATAAATCAATTTAAGTGATTATAGCTAGATGATCGAGGGGTGAACATGCAAGCCATAAATCGATTAGCGAGTGCGACACACATTTATGAAGCGATAGTCAATCCATAAAAATGCATTTGGAAGTTAAATAAGATTCAAAGAAGACATAAATCTAAATGCAAAATTCATTCAACAAGAATCTCACAAAATTTACAATAGGTCTTGCTTCCAAAAACTAGACAAAATCCTTACCTTAACATCCCATAGACAAGAAGAAGAGGGGAAACCCCATTCCTTGATTACAAGCCAAAAGAAATTAAAAATCTAACCTAAAAAGCTAGAAAAATAGAGGAGGAAGAAGAAGTTTGAAGGTCTCCTCGGCCTCCCTCCAATCCAACTTGAAAAACCCTAAAAATGAGAAGAAATATAAAATATTGTGCGAGTGCGCAACGCTGAGGGAAAGCGCCACTGCGCTGATACCCTCAGGAAAAAGAAATCGAAGCACTGCATGACGTTGGGCTTTCGTCAAAATTCGGAGCGTAGCGGCGCTTGCTTGTTGCAAGCTCTAAGGAATTTTATGCCTAACGCAGCGCCTAGGTGATCTCATGAGGGGACATTTTGGTCACTTCACATCCTTTAAAGCTTCGAGTGCTCGCTACCACTCCCAATAGCTCCAAATCAACTCTAAACGATATGTAACACTCTAAAATGCATAATATGCTCGAGAATCTACAATTTTAGTCATTTAAATACATTAAACACGACAAGCAAGGTAGACTAAAGATATATAAATAGCTATTTTTTAGAGCTATGAACGTGATCAATGTCACCAACGGTTCACGCTGCATAAAATCGAAAACAACACTAGAATCAAATAAATAACTCTAGATCTCTTCAGAAAACATGCACTATTGTCTTAAGAACATTATGAAACAAGAAAATACTAAGGGGGATCTGGAATAACATCTATCTTTGTGCATCCCACCAAATTGTCCAATTATAATTTGACATGTGACAAATTCTTCTTATTTATTTTTTGAAACATTTCAATTCTATTTTGGTGTGAGTGATGAGAGAAGGATGCATAAAGATGGATGCATCTTGGGATGCACCTAAACGTTATCCATGAAACAAATGACACTATAGGCTCAAAGTAAACGCCATTTTTAGGAGATTAGTTAGGGTGGGAGCAATGTCATTCCCACTCATCCTATCAATGATCTTGATTGAGAAAAACTATTCTTATTGGGGGGCCCAATATATCTCATCTTCCTTTTCCTTGCCACTTGTGGAGATGGATAAGATGAGATTCACCTCGTCCTCCAATAAACCATCATGCACTCTAACCTTAATCCAACGACTATCAGGGTCTAACAAAAAGGAGACAGTTTCACTTCGAAGAGATTAATTAATGTAACACAACTACCCATTCCCATCTTGAGAGAGCCAAGAATCATCATCAATTTAAATACTTATTCTTATTGCCAGTATGCCAACGATAACCTTACTCAAAAGAGACCTATCCCAAAAGATACTACACTCAAGAAATGAAGGCTAACCTCTACTTGAGCCATAAGAAACGAGCCATTGTGAAAATAATTGTTGCTATATACCCGACCTTACCCCATTTGAAATATCTCTTCCATCGTTTCACTAGTCAATAAAACAAGAGCAACACTTGAATGTATCTCAAAATGCACATATCTTTATGCATCTCACTCTTATTACACACACAAATTAAAATAATTTAAAGAAAATATTAAAAAAAATTCACTAAATGACAAACTATGATTAGACAATTTAATAGCACACACCAAGATATATGTATAACATGAGATGGAAGCAAAAACCCAATAATGATATCTTAATTGATGGGCTCAACATCAATATTAAATATTCATAGATATGTTCAACATCTTTTATAAATGGTTAAAAAAAAAAAAAAACGTCATCTATTTGGTCTAATATGAATATAAATACTAACAAAATATCTATAACTTAATTTAGATGGTAAAAATAATTTATTTATTAATTTAAATAAATTTTATAAATTTCATAACATACAAAAATATACGTCATTATCAATATTTACAAATATATCTATAAAATTGAAATTTCGATATTCACATTGTAGATATTTTAATGATTGAATTAAATTGAATAGGAAAGCAAAGGACAGTCACGTGCGTAAGTGGATGGTCCGGATCCAGAGTCCACACAGTTGGCGAATACGCCAATTGCCCGGAGGCCAATAAACAAATCTCGAAACAAAGGGTAAAAGAAAAAACCAATCTCACCATCGCTGCGACATGACAATCAGTGGCACCGTCGCCTTTAATATTGATTTTCGGATTTTATCTTCCCCTGGTCAAATTCATACTCCATTTCTTTCAAAACCCTTCAATTCTCTCCTCTCCCCCACCTCCATTTCCACCTCAATTCACCCTCCTCTTGCAGCTCGTTGCTCCTCCTCCTCCTCCATCGCTTCTTTTGGTGAGCTTCCATTTCTCTGCTCTTCTTCTCCTCTTTAATTCTTGTTATTGCATCTTTCTTTTTGTTGGCTCACAGTTTTTGCTTCCTGGGTTTGTTGAATTGTTGGGTTTTCGTCGAGTTCTGGCATTTTTTACGGTCTATAGTTTTGTTTTATTAAAGGGGTCACTCGGGTTTGATCGAGGTTGATCACGTATTGTAATAGCTGTTGCAGTAATCAGACAAGGAAAATGGAATCATTATGTTTGTAGTAATGACGTCTACAGATTGGTTTTAGCTCTTTCAAATTACCATCGTTCAACTTCCAGACTCTGGGCAGGGTTCTTTTAAAATTAGTTGTTCAGTTAGGATTTAAGAAGTTTGTTGTTAATTATGTTTAACTGTCGTGCATTGTTACTCTGACCAAAATGTTGGTTGTACTTGTATATTTTTCATCCACAAACTTAACTTTTAGTTGGCTCTGAGCTAATATTGTTATTCTTATTTCAGATATGGAAAATGGTGCAGGTCTCAGTTTGTATCCATTACATCGGTGCAAAACAATTCACCTGGTTAGTATCAAAATTGGGAACTTGTTTTTATATCTAATGAGTATTGCAGATGTGAAGCAGATTGTATTTGACTTGAAGGGCATTCAAGATGGCCTTCTTTCTTGGCTTTTGCTCGCAAATCAAGGGCTCTTATAAAACAATACATCCAGGTCAGGCATGCACAGGGGATCCACAATGTTGATGGAGATAAGAGTTATAAAGCATATATGCGTCCTGAGTTTTTTGATGCTCACATTACTCAGCTTGGATGGCAGCAGGTCAGAACGGGAGTTATACACATGTATATGCAAGTTGTAAAGAAGATAAAAGATGTGTTAACGTTTTCTCCAGAAGATAATTAATGATATGATATCTTTCAACCGTTACAGATTGATAATTTGCGTAAGCATGTTCATGAATCTGGTCTTTCCAGGAAGATTGATTTGGTTGTAACATCCCCTTTGCTCAGGTATTAATGTCACTGTCTCCAGTTTCTTCCATGCAAAACTTCATGTGTAAAACCTACCCGTCATTTCTCATCTTGTAATCTTGCTCTCATATTTTAGCCTCTGCAGTGGTTTGAAAAGAAGAGATTAATAAGGATGGGAACATTAAACAATATCAAATTCTTTTCTGTAATGAATATTTGAAATCTAGGAAGAAATTTACCTTTTTACAGTTTGACGTATAAAACGAAGATTAAGTTCAGTTACACACCCATATACCCATTCTTTCTCTCTCCCCCTTTTTTTGTTATTGGTTATTTAAGAGTGTTATAGTTACTTTGGGTAGTAAGAACAGTTGATTCAACTGAGAGGGTTGACTGATGGTGATTACGTGAGACCTGCAATTCCCATGATTTACTTGACTATCAAATCTCAGTTGCCCTAATCTAAATTGATTAAATTTAGTGAGATTGGAGATTTTTAGGAATAGAAGATTTTAATAACTGAAGAAGAAGTTGAAAGTGCTAAAAAGGGAGAGATGAATGTGTTTGTGCTTCTTTGAATGCAAATTCAATACTTTAATGTTATGGATTCCTCAGAACACAGTTTGTTACTTCATGTATACTTGGCTGGGAAGTTGATGTTAACCCAAGTTAGATCCCTAACGAATCAAATACCAATATGGAAAATCTGAGGAATTTTGCTTCTGGTTGATTATCTTCTAGGACTCTACAAACCGCTGTTGGAGTATTTGGTGGCGAAGGCTATACAGCTGGAATGGACGTGCTGCCCCTGATGATTGCAAATGCAGGCAATAGTGCACGAGCTGCAATCTCAAGTCTAAACTGCCCACCTATTGCGGCTGTTGAGCTTTGTCGTGAACATTTGGTATGTGATAGTTAAATTTAATTCTTCTCAGCTATGTTTGTAACTTAGTGAATACTGCAACGGGTGAGGGTTAGATTGCTTCATGATTTAGAAGGCAACGCAGGGTGGGGGTTATTTGACTTTACTGATCCATAGAGCCTTTTGTTTGAGCTTGTTATTCAATGCTACTGATATTAGAAATCTACTTATCAACTCATATGCAAGTCTGTCAAGGAATTTTTATTTTCAACATATTTTTGCATGATGTAGTGTAAAGCATAAAGCTTTGGCTCGTCCCAAGTGCTAGTTGATTACCAATTTATATTTGTAGTTCTTATGTGTGTTTTTAGTTCTTGTTATTTTTGTTACATAATTATAATTGTACTTCTTATGTGTGTTTTTTATATCTTAACAGGGAGTTCATCCTTGTGACAAGAGGAGAAACATCAGTGACTATCAATTCCTCTTTCCGGCAGTTGATTTTTCACTGGCAAGTACCTGAGATATTGTAATAAGCTGGGAAATTTGTTCTTTGTAATCTTTCAGGAAGCTTTTCGTTTCTTTTTAAGCTTTTTCATTCAAGAAATTGTAACAATGGTGAATGAATTATGTTGTTGATTAACACCCAAAGTTATATGCAGATAGAAAGTGATGAGGATGTATTGTGGAAGGCTGACGTTAGAGAGACAAAGGAAGAGCTGGCAGCCAGAGGATTGCAGTTCCTGAATTGGTGAATCTGTTGTTTATTAAACTTTCTTTTTTATTAACTCTGATTTCTTGAGGCTGTCTGGCTGATATCAAAAAATGTGAGTGCTTGCATACAGCCTGCATATCTCAAAGTCTTTTTACATGATTAAGGACAATCCAACATTAAGCCCTGGCGATGAAATGTAGGCAGCTATTTCTTTAGCTTGATTCACTGTTACATGATCTGGTTTTCACTTTTCAATGGTCTTAAATCTGTATGATGATTTGTGTTTAAGTTACAAAATCTTGACTCATTTGGAGGTTGGATTGATGGTTGATAGTTTACTTTACAGTAGATCTTGATTCTATGGTTGAGACATGTCTAGATAAGATAAAACAGAATAATGCACACTGTATAATGTTAACTTAGTCAAACATTTTCGTGCTTAATTCATCCAATAGAGATTGAAAATGACAATTATGTGCGGCAAAAGATATTAGCTATTAAATAGAATAGTTTTTAGCATGCCACCTACATTGTCTATGCCTAGCTGCATACAATAATTGTCATCTTAATTGTCGCTGCTTATTAGCAAAGATGGTTTTTTTGTACTTAACGTTGACTACAAAGGCTCTAGAGTCTGGGGCGGGCATGTACTTATTGACCACAAAGTCTCCCTCATTTTTCCAGGATGTTGTTCTTGCTGGTTGGTTGATAACTGGAGTATTCTTCTGTCATTGGTGTTGGGGTTTTCTGTTCCGGTTTTAGCTTCTCTTGTTGGCCTTGTTTTAGTTTGCTTGCCCTTTATATTTCTTTTCATTTTTCTTCACCAGCCTGTAATGTTGCAAGTATACAAATCTGAATTATCACGTGATTAATCAGTATGGTTTATCTGATATTTCTTACAAGCTAGCAAATTTCTCACTCTCTCTTGATAACATTAACCATTCCCCTTAACCTTATAATTGGATTACATTTTGAGAAAAAAGTATTACCCGTCGTTGATATTGAACATCTCAATTTACCAATCTATCAATGGAAATATCAACATGTGGACAGAACTTTTTACTCCAAGGATAGATGAAACACGGTAGAACAAAATTCTTCCACTGATATCGCCTTGTTTTTTAATTTGGTAGAGCTTTTTGCTCCTTTCTTGCAGGTTGTGGACAAGGAAGGAGAAGGAGATAGCCGTTGTTACACATAGTGGATTTTTATTTCATACCCTAACTGCTTTTGGAAATGACTGCCACCCTTTGGTGAAGAAGGAAATATGCAAACAGTAAGTGAACCCAATATGCCTCTACTTTGAAGTTATTGGATATAAGTCCTATTTTTTAATTTCATCAACACTGACTTTTGTGTAAATTTTAATTTTGAGCATATTGTGTATGCTGCTCTCGTATTCTCATCAATGAAGTCACTCCTTTACCAGATGTCTTTGGTTTGGTTGTGTTTGAAACATCAATATAATGGAAAATACATTTCTTTCTTGTAATGTTTTGATACTTATTGATGGCTTTTAGTGCATCAATTTTTCTACCATTTTTTCTTTCTTTCTAAAAGGGATTGCTATTTTGTTTGTTGTTTTCATTCCTTACCCATGACTTACATTCATTGATTTCGTTTTTTGGCTTGGCTACATTGACGAGCTCATAATTTGGTAACATCACATTTGAATGTCATTGACTCTGTAATGATGTGTGTAATGTCTACTTGCAGCTTTGCAAATTGCGAGCTTCGATCTATTGTCATAGTTGATAGAAGGTGAGTTTAACTTATGAGCATTTAGACTTAAAAAACAAAAACAAAAACAAAAAAGATCTTCTTTCTGATAATGATGTCTCTTATGCTGCCAGTATGGTCGGGTCGGATTCCGCAACAACTAATTATCCTGGAAAGGTACCTCCGGGGCTGGATATCCCTAGTGATGCCGTGAATGACAACAGCGTGAAGAAAGACAAACAACCAGTCGATTCCGAACCAAAGGAACATAAAAATATGTAAGTCTGACACGGCTATAGACAGAGGGATATTCAAATGTTGAGTGTCAATTATACAAACAAGTATTTTTGGAACTGCCTTATCTAGACTCCGCCCAACACTTATATATTTACTTCAGATATCTGCATTCCAAGAAATTTGTCCTTTGAGGATTTCTCCAATTCTGAACAAGTGATGCCCATTTCATTGCTGTAGAACTACATGGTCTACACATAATATATGAACTTCCTTTTTCTTTTCTCACATTACTAGTTGGATTCTATCTTTCACGAAACTATAGCCACCCAAGACAAAATAAAGAAGTAACTGTGGTGAAAGAATTTATATATTGACGTTAAGTCTGTCTTCATCCATTAGTTTAAGTTTTTGGGTCAATCAGTGATTTAAGATGGTACAGAACAGGTTGGTTCAAGTGGTCCTGTGTTCATACTCCTGCAATGTTATTTCCTTCTCAATTAATATTGATTAGCTTTAATATTTCAAGCTCAACTTAAATTTTGGGTCAATCTAAGAGAAAACTCTTGGTCATAACTCCGGGATTCATGCATGTACACATGTTTCGTGGCAACTTTGGGGGTCTGGATTTTGAATGTTTATGGATCACAGAACTGTCTTTTGGTGCAAAATGAGTGCAAATATATGAACTCGGGCATGAGCTTAACTAGTTATGACATATATGGAGTTTGAATTGTCATTTCCACACATTATTGAGTAGTGTTGGGAAGTTGTAGCAGCCAGCCTGATTTTGGAAAGAACCAAAATTCAAATACTCCTCCATCCAAGAGAGTGAGAGGTTTTGGTATCTTTTGGATGGATTTACATTTGAAGATGACATTTCACTTTTCAGTTTGTGCTTTTGGCAATTCATTTGATTTTCCTTCCTGTAGTTTGAGTTGACTTCTTTTTCCTCTTCAGTAGTTTCTGTTAGAAGTGGTGAATCTAATCCTCAAATATCAGTTTCAAACGAGGACTGATTTAGAATAATTTTTTAAGTGATTAATAAAGTATTTTGAAATAGAAAAAAGATGTGTTTTTAAGCTCTTAAAAGGTCATTTCAAACATGTCGAAAGTTTATGTATATTTGGTTATGGGATATATTTATCATTGATTTTAACTATTCTAGTGATGTTCTACCAGGTTTTAGATGAAATTGGTTAAGTAGTCATTCAATGAAACACTGTGTTGATTTTAATCATACTGGTAGGCATTGATAGTTTTGATTGTAGATTAGTTAAGCATGTCTTTAAAATGATATGAAACATCTTTCTATAACCAACGGAAAGGAGCCATTTTTATTTGTCACATCTTTTGTTTTTTCATTATGATATATTTTAAGTTCTTCGTTTTTTTTTGTTTGTTGAACCTTTACAAAGAGGAAAAAATAATAAAATATAAAAGAAAAAAGAGGAATGAATAGAAGAGGAGAAAGACTCATTAATTTTCACAGTGTGTATATGTTCTTGACAATATATGGAGTGGGAGATTGAACTTCATACTTCAAAGTTAATAGTACAAATTCATAACGGTTTAGTTGTACTCATGTTGGCATATAGTATATTTAATTTAAAGTTTGTGCACTACTATATTACCTTACCTTGTATATTATATGAACAATTATCGAAGTTTAACACAACAACTTCTTGCTTTAGTAAAAGTAATGTTAAAGATGAAAATATACTTCGTTACATTATCTCCTCTTTTGTACTAGCAATGTCAAAATTAAACCTATCAGGAGACAGAACTGGTTAAAAAAATTCTCTCCCTCCTCCAAAGAATTTTCCAAAATTTCAAAGAGCCCTCCTATAATTCCCTAATTTCTATCTTATATTTTCCCTTTGCTATATTTTAGAACATTATGGCAACTAAAATTGAGAAAAAAAGGAATATAGTGCTAATTTCAATCAATAAAAATAGTGATGGGAAGTTATTAGAATCTTCAACAAAATAACATTGACTTTTTTATTCTCCCATTTAGATGCAAAGGTCAATTTTGGTATTTTAATAAAAGCTTAAGGAAAGAGGAAAAACATTAATTAATTGAAGCTAAAACTCCAATGATCTTTCACTATCCATCATTACTCCATGAGTTTTTAATTATTCTATTCTTTTTATTATTATCCAAAATATATAACCTAGTATACTTACGTCTATGATTACTTAAAATTTGAAATCCAAATACCTCGTTAACGTTAAAACTTACACATTATGCTTACCTACTTAAATTTCAAATTAATCATGAATCTAGTATAAAACGACTCAAATGTTTTAAACCTTTTTATTTAGTACAATAATTGTGAGTATGAGAGATTAAATTGCAGAGTGTGTGTAAATTATTATTGAGTTAAGCTCACCTTTTGCTACTCAAATGTCCTATTGAATTACACTAGGTAATTTTAAATCATGTAAATAAAATAGCTTTATAAATATTGAGAATTTTTAATACTATCGAAATGCCATGCTCTCTTTCTTCACGTTGAAAATTTCTTTTCATACAATTTTCTTTATGCTGATGTGTTAGATCTATCTTAAAATTTATGATGAAAGGGATAACAGACAATTAGGCAGATTTCCACGAAGTAGACATCTAATTACCACGTTTGTTATAGTAATGTAAGAAATCTTGACATCTACAATTCCCCGAACATCTAATCTTGACAGAGTTTTAGATGTCTTCATTACATGAATTTTTCTGACTACCATATTTGAGAGCATCTCCTTCTTACCTTTTTACCCTTTTTAATTAAAAAATTTGAAGTCATATATATTATTTGGTTGAGAAAAATAACATATAAAATAATATAAAATATATTGTTTTTTTAAAAAAAATTAAATTAATAAAAAAAAATATCATCTAAGTTCAAATTATATTAAATTGATTACAAACTATGAATAGCCGTGTGGACATCCATAGAACATTATGTAAATTTAAAATATTTTAAAATAGAAATCCTATAAAACAAAAATAATTATCTAAATATTCATGCACTAGTGTAGAAAACATTTCTACAAACCAAACAATGTTGATTAAAGATGTGAGACATATGTAACATCTATAATTTTGATCATTGATACCCTAAAATGGAAATAAACTTGGAATAAAAAAAGAAATTCCCTAAAACATCACATTCATTTATCAAAACTAGAGTGAGATTTAATTAACGGGAGTGGTAATTAATTATGTTAAAATCAATAATCAATAATTAGTGAAAAGAAAGTAAAGATAATAGAAGAATGTTGACACGTGTTAAAAGAAAAGGAAATAGGTTTATTACAAAAAGAAATGAAAAAATTGTAGGAGAACATGAAGGAAGGGAAGGAAAGGAAGCGTGGGTTAGGTGGGTGTAGAGAGACAACATGTGGTGTTTAAATAGAAGAGGCGTCAGGTCAGGCCACACCATCTTTATTTTTGGAAAATTATTAAAAGAAAAAAAAAAACAAAAAAGATAAATTAGTAAGAAAGCGAAGTTACAAAAATGCCCTTACATTGACTAAGGTGGTAAAGGGAAAAAGAGGTGTTCGTTCACACGTTTTCGTCGACCCCACAGCTGGGTCCCACCTCTCACACACAGTGAAGAAAACCGGCCAATCGCCTTTCGGTCGACATCAGCAAGCTCTGGGCCCCACGAACTCAATAAAAACTGAGTGAATTATACGAAACCCTAAATGCACGACAAATTCGGCCCAAATTCACCCTAAACGCATCTCCCCAAATCTCACCCTCATCTGACCATCATCACGCGTCCACGTGCAGATGGGTTGAGATCCTGGCCGTCCATGCCAGGTCATTTGGTCAATTCACCGGCACGGGAGGGAGAGTGTACATCGTTGGATTGCTGTAGGAAAGTGCATCGACGGTCGAGATTCTGCCCGAACTTTTTCGGGGCAGATCTCCACGCCTTTAAGAACAGACCCTAGCCCCTCTTCTTCCTCGCTCAGAAGTCAGGATCAACCAAAATCCTCGAACCCTAGCGCTGCACGATTCTTCTCTCATTTTTGTTTTGCCTCAAATTTTTATTTTGTTCAAGTGCTTTTTCTTTCCTGCGGCGGCGCCTGAGGAATTTTGGGGCGCGTAGGAAAGACGTTCCGGGAGATTCATGTGTAATCCTTCAACCACATTGGGAAATACTCGACGGATCCCTGTCGGAATCCTACTGCAAATTTCGGATTCCGTACGGGAATGGCTTCCGCCGTCTTAGCTAACCGAAACGAAACCAATTGGCCGCAGCCGAGGGGCAACGGTCGCGGTACGGAAGAAGGATTCATGGGTAAAGTACCTTTTTCAAACCCTAACCCTAAATTTAACAAGAAACAGTTTCACGGCGAGATGAATGGTTTCCAGATGGATGATTCTCCGGCTGTGACTCAATCAGCGTCAGATGATGCCTCGTCGATTAATCATCATCGCAGATTATCCAACGGCATCGATTTCAGTCAATACGTGAGCTTCAACGTTTCATCGTGTTCGAGGAAGGAGCTGATCGAGCTGAAAACAAAGTTAATTTCCGAGCTAGAACAGATTCGGCAATTGAAAAGTCGCATCAATTCAGGTGAACTACATTCCAGACCGACACACCAGAAAAAATCGTCAAAAACATCAGGAACCAAGCGGCCTTTGCCAACGTCGAGCAACGGTATGGAGTTGAAGCGGTCTAATTCAGAAAACGGAAATCTGATGAAGACTTGCTCACAGATTTTGACAAAACTCATGAAGCACAAACATGGCTGGATCTTCAACAAGCCGGTCGATGTGGTTGGGATGGGCCTTCACGATTACTATGACATCGTCAAGCGTCCTATGGATTTAGGATCCGTGAAAGCCAAGTTGAGCAAAGATGCATATGAATCACCGTTCGATTTTGCTTCCGACGTGAGGTTGACCTTCAAGAACGCGATGACCTACAATCCCAAGGGCCACGATGTGCACGCCATGGCAGAACAATTACTGATAAGATTTGAGGAATTGTTTCGACCTGTGGGTGAACTGCTCGAAGAAGAAGATCGGCGGTTCCGTGGCTACCAGGAAGAGTTACCAGCGAGTTCATGGAATCACTCAGAGGCTGAAAGAACGGTGAAGAAGGATAATACCCAGAAGCAAATTGTGAAGAAGACAGAGGCAATGAAAGCTCCGTCAAGCTCTTCTAACCCGCCTATGATGCAGTCACCTGTTAAAACTCCCTCACCTCTACGAGCACCGCCTGTAAAGCCGTTGAAGCAGCCGAAACCAAGAGCTAAAGATCCTAATAAGAGAGAAATGACTCTCGAAGAGAAGCACAAGTTGGGAATTGGTTTGCAGAGTTTGCCACCAGAGAAAATGGAACAAGTAGTGCAAATCATAAAGAAGAGAAATGGTCACTTGAAACAGGATGGGGACGAGATTGAGCTCGACATTGAAGCTGTAGATACAGAAACACTTTGGGAGCTCGATCGATTAGTCACAAACTGGAAGAAGATGATGAGCAAGATCAAACGACAGGCTCTAATCACCGCAGCATCCATCAAACCCAATGGGGTAAATTACTTCTTACGCATTTGGGTTTCACTATCACAGCCATTGTTCAAATGTTTATATTTAATGTGATTATGGCAGGTTTTACCTATCCCTGAGAAAATTGAAGTGGGTTCCGAAACGAAAAAGCAACGGAGAGGGGAGGCTGGTGAGGAAGATGTGGACATCGGCGATGAAATGCCTGCAAGCAATTTTCCACCGGTGGAGATCGAGAAAGATGCCGGGGGAGGCCATGCTAGCAGTAGTTCCAGCGGCTCCAGTAGTTCAAGCAGCGATGATTCTTCCTCTTCCAGTGGTATAACCCATCTCTAAAGTCCTGGATGTTTTGAGATTTGGGATTTGTTTCCACTAGTAGAGGTTAACGGGGTACTACCATCCTTGCAGATTCGGATTCCGAAGGCAGTTCTTCTGGGAGCGATTCCGATGACAATGCACAATGAAGCGGCGAGATTTGATGATGACGGGGGTCTGAAAAGAGATCCAAAATGGAGAGCTACAAATCCCTCTCGCGCTGCACGGAGAGAACCATTGGGCAGAGATTTGTCTGAATGAGGTATCATTCCATTTGTTCAATCTATCCAACTTCTTATTATCTCTTAAGCTACTACACAATGTGAATCAATGCTCATTAAATTAAAACCATTTATACAACAGGGCTGTAAAATCTCCAAAAATGTGGAAATAGTGGCTTCACAATGGGTTAGAAGTCGGCCGTTTCTGCCATGCCATGTATGGCTCTTGAAGAAGGCAATAACGTAACCAGAAACACTTGGGAACCTGAACAATTGAGGATGGGGGGAGGGAAAGACGTAGGTAAAGGGAAGGAAAGTCGGACGAGAAAATGACGAGCAGTGTAGGAATGTAGGAGAAGATCAGGTTTAGAAGAATTTTATTATTTTTTTTTAATTTGATTTTTTTTTTTTAAACTCTTTTGTGTACACATCATTACACTTTATATACATATGTTTCAATGTCAATCAATGTGCAAGTGTTTGTGGGTGTGAAATGAAACTTCGATTCTAATATGACATACTTCATTATTCCTAGATAATCGTACTTACCGAGCTTTTTATACTTTTCCCACCTATCTTGGCCTTGAATCTAGGGAGAGCCTGGATTAACACTTCTTGTTCCTTCTATTAAATTAATTGTTTTGAAGGTTCTTCTCTCTGACTGTTGATGGAGGTTGGAAATTTCAATATGACTTCCAACATGCCAGGTTTGAATATTATGATATCTAAGCATGGAAAAGGAATCTCAAGAGAAGGAAGGCGCCATGTGGCTTTATTATTTGGCTGCAATATGAAATTCCTTGGAAAGAATATAGCCAAAAACTTACCACCAAAACTAGTTGTGTGGCTTTGTTTGTGTGTCCCACCCCCAACACACTTCATTAATTGTTAGTATTTTGTTTTGTGGATGGTACAAAGCCGCCCTCTCGATCTTCTCTTGCCAATGGAGATCACACGCCCTGCACGTGCTAGACAGCATCGAAGCATATATAGATAGATATTCATATGAGAACTAAAAAGTTCAGAAAAAGAAGATAAAAAAAACCAAGCTTTTTAGAGAGGCCTTTGGTTTCTTTTGCACATTGGAAATCCCATGATATCACTTGATAACTCACGGATTAAACGTACACACACAAAGCAATCACGGCTTGATTCTTACATGGAAATAAGGAGACAAAGCAGCCAGTCCTTACACCCTCTAGTGTGCTATTTATGTGAGGGAGAGTACAAGAAATTGGGGGGAGAGACGTGTATTGAGTAAGTTTATTATTCACCAAATTAACCTAAACCAAAAACATGGTTAAGAGAATTAATCCCTTTTCACAAGAGAGTTTAATCATCGGAAAACAGCTAAGGCAGTGACCCAAATCACCGACAAATTTAATGAATTCAACAAAACCAAACAGCAATACTTGCTAATACATCAGGAACATTCTAACATATTCCAACCTCCAACGCATTTAGATACAAAATCCGCTAAATTTCTTAGTCCTAGGACGGAATTATGATGAGAGAGCACCTTTGGCTGTAAAAAGAAGGAAGTCCATGCGATCGAAACAATCGAGGCCTTGTGCCTTTGGCTTATTTCTTCACCTCTTCATACTCGGCTTCAGAAGCTTGTTCGCCACCCTGAGGTCCTCCAGAAGCACCACCACCACCTGAACCACCAGCCATATGCTGTCCAATCTTGGACACAGCTTTGTTTGCAGCATCGAGTTTTGACTTGATCTCTTCAAGGTTGTCTTCTGACATTGCCTTCCTCAAGTCAGCCACTGCATCCTCGATTTCTTTGGCAACCTCGCTAGGTATTTTCTCTCTGTACTCGCCCAAGCTCTTCTCGATGCTGTAGATGGTAGTATCTGCACTGTTTCTGATGTCAATAAGAGCTTTTCTCTCTTGATCCTTCTGGGCGTGTAGCTCTGCTTCCTTGACCATTTTGTCAATTTCATCTTCTGAGAGTCCTCCAGATGATCGAATGGTGATTTGTTGTTCTTTACCAGTGGACTTGTCCTTTGCAGAGACAGTAACAATGCCATTGGCGTCGATGTCAAATGTCACCTCAATTTGAGGCATTCCTCTTGGAGCAGGAGGAATTCCAACCAACTCGAACTCCCCCAGGAGCTTGTTGTCAGAAGCCATTTCCCTCTCACCTTGCAATACCTTGATACCGACCTGAGTCTGATTGTCAGCTGCGGTAGAGAACACCTGCAATAAAGAATCCAAATAATTACAAACGCATCCACAGCGGACAAAATTATCAGCTTCAAAATGCTGTTGTTGATGATAAGACAAGTAATAGCAATAAATACTTGATTAATCTACTATCTACAACTTCAAATCCTACTGTGTCAAGCAATGGAGGCCATCTACTATTGTGAATGCTCAAATGTGTAAGGTACTCATCTTTTCGAAAATGTGGGGATGAGGAAAGGAGTAACTTGACAGAAAGGTTGTCCAGAGTAGATTTTACTTCAATAATACAGTTATGACCAACATGCATACACTAAATATGGTAATAAGGTTCAATGAATTACCTGACTCTTCTTAGTTGGAATGGTAGTGTTCCGACTGATCAACCTTGTAAAGATACCACCAAGTGTCTCGATACCAAGTGATAGTGGGGTAACATCCAGAAGAAGCAATTCTTTGACATCACCACGAAGAATACCACCCTGAATTGCAGCTCCCATAGCAACCGCTTCATCAGGATTCACTCCTTTGCTGGGGCTCTTTCCGAAAATTTCTGTGACAACGTCTTGCACCTTTGGAACACGAGTCATTCCACCTACTAAAAGCACTTCATCCACTTCTTTGATAGAAATACTGGCATCCTTCAAACAATTTTTACATGGGGCCTTGGTCCTTTCAATTAAATGATTGACAAGACTTTCAAACTTTGACCTCGTCAAAGTGATGTTCAGATGCTTTGCACCAGTTGCATCAGCAGTGATAAATGGCAGGTTAATTTCAGTCTGAGATGTAGATGATAGTTCGATCTTCGCCTTTTCTGCAGCTTCTCTAAGCCTCTGCAAGGCAAGCCTGTCCTTTGTAAGGTCAATTCCCTCACTTCGCTTGAACTCGCTCACTAGGAAATCCAAAAGAGCATTGTCAAAATCCTCTCCACCCAAGAATGTGTCACCATTTGTTGCTTTCACCTAAAAAGATGGCATAAGTTAGAAAAGCTCAAATGCTAAGAAACAGATAAAACATAAAACACATTAATTCATGAATGAAATAGAGAAATCTATACCTCAAAAACACCATTGGATATCTCCAAGATGGATACATCGAATGTGCCACCACCAAGATCAAAGACAGCAATAAGGCCCTCCTTATTGTTCATTCCATAAGAAAGTGCAGCAGCAGTGGGCTCATTGATAATTCTAAGAACATCCAAACCAGCAATCCTGCCAGCATCCTTTGTTGCCTGTCTCTGTGCATCATTGAAATAAGCAGGAACGGTAATCACAGCCTTAGACACACTCTTTCCAAGGTAGGCCTCAGCAGTTTCCTTCATCTTTGTTAGGACAAAAGCACCGATCTGACTTGGTGAGTACTGCTGACCATTTGCTTCAACCCAAGCATCTCCATTTGGAGCTCTGACTATTTTGTATGGCACCATCTTCATTTCCTTCTGTGTCTGAGGGTCATCAAAGCGTCTACCAATCAGACGTTTGGTTCCAAACACAGTATTTGTTGGATTTGTCACTGCCTGTCTCTTTGCTGGTGTTCCTACAAGGAGTTCACCTTTCTGATTGAAAGCAACCACCGACGGTGTGGTCCTGGCACCTTCTGAGTTTTCAATAACTTTTGGATTCTACAAATATATAACCAGAATCAGGGGTGCATAAAGAGGACTCAAGCCATCAATCAACCATGTGTGTAAATTGCAGACTATATTTACCTTCCCATCCATGACAGCAACACAAGAATTGGTGGTACCCAAGTCAATACCAATTACATCATTCCCAGCAGGCTTTGAACTGCACAGAGAAGACAACGTAAATATCAAGTAATGATGGAAACCAATAGATAATGAAATAACTAATTTGTGTGAGTCAATAAAACGAACCTGAACGGCCTCGACAAACTTGCCCATGATTGGCTCAGGTGGGAGTTTCCCCACGACGGCTTGGCATTACTTGTTAGCTGCACCATCATAAACACAAGTACGTAGTTCTGAGAATTTTGAATGTTGATATCTAATTCAAGGATGATAAAACCCCCATCCAGTAAAGTTGTCAACAAAGTCTGAAATTACTGGCCATACATTAAAGCCAAAAAAGGAGGGAGGGGGGGACAGAGAAGTGTTACTACGACACGTTAATGAGTGCAACTAAGAAAACTGCTGCATCGTGTCTTTACCACTCCCTATCTCAACTCGATGACAGGAAAGAAATACAAAATAACAACAAGAAAACACGGCTTCAAATCATCAAAAGATTATGTTATTACCACAACTAAATCCAAACATCTTCAAGCTACTAACTAGGCCACATTGACATCACAGTCCAACCAAACAACCTTCTACTATTTCTGCTAAGACTCTCCGTGGATTCCCCGCCAAGCCATTTCCATCAGCATACAATAGTGAATAATCGCTACAATATCTTTATACACAGATCCAATAAAACTGAAGCATTAGAAGCCCCAACCCACGGTTCTGATCAGAGCATATATTCCATACCATATCCAAAAACTAAAACCGAAATGATCAATCCAAATTATATTACTACGAATAATTATAAAAATAAAAAATAAAAAATAAAACCCAGACACACAGATTAACAAGCACAAGCAGCCCCCAGATGTCTAAAAGCAACAAAAACTCGCAAAGCTCATACACATCCAGCCAAGGATTGACATCATAAAACAAACAACTGAATAATAACTAGAAAAAAAGAGAAAACAGGCATACGGATCGGTAAGCTGAAAGGGAGGAGGAGGCTAAATCGCGACGTCGAAGAGAACGGAGCAGCACGCCGGTGGCCATGTCGGAAGGCGATTCGTAAAAGGGAGAAAATTGATTAGGGCCTGCGAAAGGGTTTAGGGTTTTTGGTGTAAGAAGAAATGGGAGAGAGGTTTTTATGTGAGGCGGTGATAGGAAGTGGAGGATGGTTCTAGCAATTGTTGGTCGTCGTGGAACATTCTAGATCTCATTCCTTCTCAACCTAAACCTGAACAAAAAGCCCAACCATTTTTCTTAAATATAAATTATTTTTTTAGCGGAAAAAATAGGTAATGAGATTAACTATTATAATTTATAGTTATAATTGATGTGAATAAACGTATTTTTTCCTTGTTAATAACAGGTTTTAAAATTATAGTTTGAGATTCCCCCACATCGAACCCCCCCCCCCCCCCCCCC
>QLSR01000101.1:266518-339532 GCA_031780015.1 Citrullus colocynthis | reverse complement strand
CCCCCCCCCCCCCCCCAAAAAAAAAAAAAACTATTGTATTGCACGGGTCAGTAATATGATCTTGGGTTTAGCACTTTGACACGACCCAATTGTTCGAGTTGTAAATTTGTTCCATCCAAATAATCTTTATTAAACAAAAAAATCTACTCAAGTCATTTATTTAAATTTTTGTTCTAAAAGTAAATAAAATGTTAAATATTAATATGTAAATATTTTATTTAACTATTTTCATATAATGAATTAAGATTAACAACTTAATTTTAATTTATATGATTTTCTTTTTTCCAAAATGCTAAAAAGAATTTCGGAGTTAATTGAAGAATAAATAATTCAAAAAATAATGGATATAAATAAAATTAAAATAAATATTTGTATACATAGTTGATTTGGTTTATTTTGGGTGAACCCTCGAATCAACCCAATCTATAATTTTCCATTTTTTTTAACCCAACTCAACTCAAACCATAGGATTGGGTTGGGTTAATCGGGCTTTTCAGGTCACCATGTTTTTTTAACACCCCTAATGTTGAATGAGAAATTGTGGACCAATCACGAATTATCATGTCATTTCTCAAATTAATGATGAAATTACAAATAATTGGACTTGGGACTAATTAAAAGTTGGCATGTGTCCCAAATTGAAATGGAAGACATAAGTTGGCAAAATCTCAATGCTACCATGTGTTTTCATCGTGATCAATAATATAATTTAGTCCAATTTGATATTAATATTTGAGCTAAAGTCTAGTTGAGGGAAAAAAACAAGCTTAATTTAGCCCAAAATCCAACTAAGACTCAAATCCAATTAGTTGGCCCTAGGGGCCAGGTCCATGGACAAACCAAATCTAGGTCAATAAAACCCACATGAGAACCCGATAAATAGAGTTCATAAATTTTACACTTGAAGAGCTTAAAAATAATTCTACCAAATCAAACTTGAAAATTAAAGTTATTTGGAAATACAATCAATATGCATTTCAACAAAGAGAATTTCATAAATTTTATACTCTAGAAAGCTCAATGAGAATTCTCTCAACAAGTATTGCACTTCTTAACACCGAAAGTTGAATCCCACTTGAAGATTAAAGTTATTTGGAGATACAAACAATTTTCAAAGACTTTAACTTCAAGAACATTAATGCTTTATGCTTCCTCAAATCGAGAGTACACATTCAACAGAAAGAGTTTAAAAATATTACACTTAGAGAACCTAGAGAGAATTCTCGCTACAATTAGAAGACTCTCTAAGCTTCTAAAAATCAAATCACACTGCAAGACTAAAGATAGAAACATTCTTTCAAATCTTCAGCTTTAAGAACATTAACACATTCCACTTCATCAAAGTATTAGAGAACGAACTACATCCACACAAATCCAACCCCATGAGACATGCTTATCTAAAAGCCTCGTGCGAACAAACCGTTTTTTTTTTCTCTTAATATAAATAGTGGAGATTTGAATCTCCTCAAATCGAGGTGAATAATATCATGTTGAATTATATATCAAATAAATTGTTTTGTGTGATAAGACATAGTTCCACATCATATATAATTCAAATTTGAACTTATTCCATTTTAACTAACGAGTATCTATTTCAACTTGAATTTCTACATATGCCAAATTCTAAAAACAAAAGCAAATTTTTAAAAGTTATTTTTTTTTTTTAGTTTTCAAATTTTGACTTGATTTTTTAAACTATTGGTAAAAAGTAGATAACAAAAAGATAAATTTGGAGGTGAAGTAGTGTCTATAAGCCTAGTTTTCAAAAACAAAAATAAAAAACAAAATGGATACAAAAAGGGACTTAATTATCAAACATGGTTTTAGTTTTCAAATTCTAACTTTATTTTTCTAAACATTGGTGGTGGATAATAAAACAAAGAAATTATACGGACAGAAGAACCACTTATAAACTTAATTTTTACAAACAAAAATTCAAAAAATGATTACCAATCAAAACCTCTAAATATTCTATATTGATTGTTGCATGTCCCTTTTGTTGTAACAAAACAAAATTATGAATTTGCTAAACAACCAAGTAGACATAATATCAGTCCACCAAGTGATAACGAATATTCTTGTCCCACGAAAAAAAGTATTGTTAAGAGTTGCAATATATCATTGATGAATGTTAATAAGTACAGCAATTTAGGTGGACGAGGAACTGATCAAAGCATTGGTGCTGCCAAAAATCAACAATGCACAACAATGTGAATACAAATCTCTGAGGAAGGAAAAAAAGAAGAAAAGAAACTGTACATGTAAAGAGCTTACAAAGATGAAAAAAGAAAAAAAAAAGGAAAAAAAAAAAAAAAACCCGTTAGGATAAAACCCTGAAACAAACTGCAACCAAGTTCTTTCAAGTCTCCCAGGCTAAGGGAGAATGACAGTAGGGATGTACGATATCTCATTAGTTATCGACTAATCAGAATTTGACAGGCATCGGTAGTTAAAGGGTTTAACTTACAAATCTAAGATCGAGAACGAGACCGAGGTGCTGGGTCTGCAAAAGGGCGTGTTCATCTAATGGTTGGAACAAACCGAGCACATGAAAAGGATGGGCATATCATATCATCAAATCCGAAGATAGCCTCCTCCCCTGTCTTCAGCCCCATTTCTCACAGTTCTCTTCAGAAAAGACTTTCTGTTCAGAGACCAGCTCTTTCTCATCTTTCTGCGCCGATTCCATGTCGCTAAGTAGGTGTAAAGAGCAGGGAAACTGAAGCAGAGCAGCACCAGTAGTAGCATTACAACGCAGAGAAACATCACATTACGAAATCCCTCTTTCAACTCGGGATTTCTCTGCTCGGTCCATGGTACTCCACCAACATTCATGCCAAATACTGCCAGGAACCGTTCCAAAACAATTGGATGAGTTTCTTCAAATGGATCATGGGAAAAAAAAAAAAAAAAACTGTTTTCAAAAGAGTTAGTTACCTCCGGTAATGACGGACAAGGGTAAGAATATGATGGAAAGGAATGATAGATAATAGAGTTTCCTGTTAATTTGTTCGGCTTGCCAGCTATCAAGACCAGTCTGAATAGCAGTGACACGGTTTGCTATAAATCCCACATTCTCTTTTAACCGTCTTAGTCGTCCAATTAGTTCCTCAAGTGCGCTGATGTCTTCACTGGCAAACCAATGTTTAGAAGAACACTTTTCTTTCACTCGTGGAAAGACTTGTTCCCCATGTGCAATCACCTGCGATCAATGGAAAGAGAGACAAAAAAACAATGAATATGTAAGGGAAGATTAATAAGCACGACGAACAATCACACAAGATACCAACATCCCAAACATCATCTACCAGTACAATGGTTGCCTACTGCATTTCCTAGACTGAAGCATATGGTTCAATCCATTTCAATTCATACAAAATTCATTTGCCTAGATATGGCAACGGAAACTTGGTTTTCAAGCCACTGATTCCTTGACGAGCTAAGCAAGGGGTTTGAGTCAGGTTATGGTTGGTAGAAACATCAGGTCATTTATGGAGAATCTTTGATCTGACATTGACAGACCATTGTGGAACAAGTACCACAGGGTTTGATCCTCATCCTTACATATCAACAAGGTTGTTGGCTAGTTGGTTCCTATGCTTTAAAAGTCTTCTAGTATGCGACTAAATTTTTTATTTCATGTCAAGTAAGTCTCAATTGTTAACTTCTTCGGGTTAACGATTGCGTGACAGACTATTTTAAATCACATGGTGGGATGACTTTGGGCAGCTTTAAGTATTTGCTGAAATAATTGTTTAACTTATGAGTTAACAAATGTCCCATTAGACGTGAAATCTATACTTGAAGACATATTAGGATCTTTCGAATCTTTTGAAGCATAGGAACTAAATATATATGACTTTAAAAGATCGATTGATGGCCTACTAGAAATGTTTTAAGGTACAAAAATCAAATCAACACAACTCAGAAAGTCTCAGGTGGCCCTTGTCTAGAGAAACAGAAGAGAGAGTGATAAGAAAATAAATTGAGAAACTACCTGCAGGAGCCGCTGCAAATTAAGGTTCATTTTGGGGAATCTTCGGTCATCAAGCATTTGTTTTTTTAAGGCAAATCCACCTAAAACAGCACAATAATGTACTTCTATTATTACATACAGAAAATCCAAAAAGATTACATGTTCTGTCAGTGAGATTATGGGAAGATTAAAACTTCATGATAATAGATAAATATTGTAAACTTTGAATCATCCGTTTTCATCTTTCAATTATATCTGCAAAGATGGCCCACCAACGGACTGAGGAACAAGAAAAATAATTCAGGAAGTTTCAAATCAACCACATGACATAACAATGATGCACAGTTATAAGTAATGAACTGATATGGCCAATGCTCTTGATCAAAAGAACCAAACGAGTCCTGATTTGACAATGTTAAGCAAGTACACCTCTTGAATATAAACATACATATTTCTTTACGTTTTCTTTTTAATTAGTGGGAGTGAAGTAATTGGCTTTCATCTCGAAAGAAATTATTCACAATCCTATAATTGCCTTTCTAAGCTATGAAATTGTGTCAAATCTATGTCTATGTTGGGGGGAAGGAGAAAAGGAAAGAACTACACATACCTTTATCCATTTCAAGCTCCACAGAATCCAACTCAATCTCAAGCTTAGTGACAACATCTTGAAGGTGATCCATATGTGTGTCAATAATATGAACAACCAGATTTGAAAGGGATGCTGGCACAGGATTGTCAGCCTCCTCCGAATGATTCATTGTCAACAAGAATTCGAGAACATGCTCCCTAATCACGATGCCCCCACTTTCTCTCTGCTCACCTCTAAAGTGCGAGGGCGTCTCCACACTAGGAACCTCTGATAGAAGAGACTGACCGACCGGTGAGAATCCTAATCTCGGAACACGGCCCAAAGACATGGTGATGACAGAATTTTCAGTAATTCTAGCAGCAATTCTGAATGTAAAATCACTAGATGCAGGGCCAGGTGAATTGACTCTAAAGACAAGAGCCCCATCAACATGTCCACAAAAAGGTCCATTGCTTACAAGAGAGAGAATATCTTGAAGTTTCAAAGGTGGGCAAAGAACATCAATGAGATATTGAGCAGATTGCGCCAATTTTTGATTTCCTTTTGGAAGTTCTACATGATACCAACAGAATTCCTTTCCCCTACCCTCAGTAAGATCCCATTCCTTGTTATAGTAATTGCCGTTTCCATCAAATATGTAAGCTCTCTTCCTCACCATGCCCGGAAAATGCGTACGGGACAGACCAGCCTCCCGCAAAAGAAGCCTTGCTGAAGGTTCCCTTTCCATTTCATCCAATTCTCCATTAGCAACAGGCTCCGCATTAGCAAGCTCCATGTATTTTTTCTGGAATTTCAAATACCACCACAGATCAAAAACCCCATCACTAACTAATTGAAGCAAACTGTTCTAGTTTTCCCCATCAATTTTGACATATTAATTGCTTAAAATAAAACATTAATCCCACTTAGATCTAAACAATGAAAAAGTAGCAAAAACCACTTGCCCCTGTCTTGAAAAAAGCAAGATTCCAGAACCATTTTAAAAGATGGCAGAGATGGATGAATGGAATACGAATAATCAGTTTAAGAAGAATCGCTAATTGGAAATCGCTAAACCAACCCAGAAGAACAAAAGAAACAGAAAATGTAACAAATCAAAAATCAAAGAAAATTACTTCATGAAAAGACTCGAAAACCCTATCCCCAGAACACCAATAAGAAAACCCACATCAGAAACAAAAGAAAAAAACACAATCGAAAAGAACAATCGCCCAAAATTTGGGAAAAAAAAATACCTTCACAGCCTTGTCAAAGGCCATTCAACAACCAACCAGTCACGTAGGTTATGAAACATGAAATCGCAGAGAAAAATTCAACACCCACGTGGAATTTTCCGCAAGATGTAATGCCCTAAAATTGACAGAAAGGATTAAACAATACTTATTCTGCGGGTTGTCGTGTTTCGAGGAAGCTTCCTTCTCATCGCCAAGTTTGGAAGTTGAATTGAAACTATTTGAAATGGAACTGCAGCGCTGTATAAGAATAATCCGAACACTTCCTATCACGAACAGAATTTAAGAATTTGTTGATAAGACGTTGAAATTCAAATCTATGGCGCTTGAATTTAGATCCACTTAAAATCTTTTCTTCGTTAGGACTTGCAATTGATGGTCTCGGCGGCCAGTAATTGCCCATTGATACCGGAAAATAGTCAAAAATAGTTTACAATTGGTAAAGCCAAAGGCAGGAGGGGTAACTATGAAATAACTATCTATAACCTACCTAAACCAAGAAACTTTTCATATTCTAAACTGAAAACTTCAAATTGCAAAAATCACCCATAAAATATTGTATTAGTTGTAATTATATTTTTAAATTTTTAAAAAATAGTAACAATTGTATAATTTTACAGTTGAATTATTATCATTCTGGATATAATTTCTATGACTATTATAAGTTTGAGGGTCTAATTTTAGTAATGATAGGAGTTTTAGGGTTTAATTTTTTACAATTATAGTTTGAGATGTAATTGAATGATTTTTTAATTTAATTTAAATTTTATTTTAAATAGTTGCTTAAATAAATAGTAAGATTATGGTTAAATTATCAGAATACCCCTAAATTATTGGGTTGATTTCAGCTATGCTCTTGAATTTGGAAAGTACAAACCACTTTTGAGATTTTTATAGTTAAATTCTAAGCACATATTAAAAATAAATTTGATAGTTAAGATTTTAGGGAAATAAAGATGATAATTGAGAAAAATATAAAATCGGGGGCATGAAGTTGAAATGAAGAGTATGACAACAAAATTATTAAATTTTTGGGTGTGTTTTTAGACTAAGCCAACATAATTTTTTTTTTTTAATAAAAGATTAATTTAACATTAAAATTATACCAGGGTTGTAATTTCAAACTTAAAAATTAAAATGGAATTTTTCAAAATTTATGGATACAATTGAAATCAATTTAACCTTAATACATAAGTTTAAGTTGGTTTATCCTATTAAGAAAATTTTTTAATAGAAAAATAGTTTAAGTTGGTTGTGTGATTGGTTGACTTTAGATTTTTTTATCTCTAACACCTAAATTCTTGACTCTTTCCATAAATTAAAGGATTTAGTATTTATTTTTTTCCCTTAAAAAGGAAAAGACTTCGGATTATTGCACAAAATGACCTAAAAACAAAAAATTTTTCTATGGATAACCTCTTCCTAGAAACTTTATTATGTGTGACTTTTTTGCCATGTGAAATGGCAAATGTACCCCCAAATTTAAAACCTTTCTCAAACCAAAAAACTCTCAAACTTCAACAACTTCTTCATCGGTGGACTATATTGAATGCAACACTTCTTCACCAACATTCTACCAAAGCATTCATTGTCAACTAACATTATACCAACAATATTGAATGTGGCTTAAATATCGATAATGGAAGGTCACTCTCATATATTCATTTTCAGTTGAACTTTCGAAATTATTCTTCCATTGTTCTTAGAGAGTTTTAGTCCAACATTCTCAATGTCCATCGTTTTCATCTTCGTTCAGTTCGTTTTTTCTTTGTAGATCGTGTAGTTTTATATAAATGATCGGTTACATGCAAGTAAACGGTCTCCTACATTTATATAGGCGATCGCTTGTAACTTGGTGGGCGATCGTTTATAGCTACCTGGGCGATCACTTATACATGGTTGGGTCATCGCTACATTTTACTAGGCGATTGCACATAACTTATTGGGTGATCACTTACAACTAATTGGGTGATCGCCTATGACTTACTAGGTGATCAATTCGAATATACTCATCAATTTTGGTGTTTGCAGATCAATGACGCTATTTCGCATCTTTGTATGATTTGGTAGGAAATGGGATGCAATTATATTGGAGGTCATATGAAAGGTTTGAAGGTTAGAAACGATATAACTTTTAGTGAATTAGTGAGTATTTTGCACCAACGACTGAACATTGATCCTTATCTGTTTGATATACACATCAAATGTTGTGTTACAATCTATCGGTCCCATTCCCCCAATTGACATAGTGGATGATGAAGACCTTAGCTTTTTTTAAAAGGCAGTGATGCATCCTGGATGTCATTTTTGTATCAGTTATACCTCATGAACAACATGGAGTAGACATAGATAATATGCACCAACAATGCTTCAACATTTGAAGCCTTTCCAAACATTCCAACACATAATATTCCCACCACTCCTTTACTAGATGGGAATATTAAGCTATGTAACCTGAGGGATGATAGAAATGAAAATTGGATTGGCCAGAACATCCAATCTGAGTGTAGTCCACAATTGACCATGTGTATGGACAATGTTCAGAACAACAAACAATTTCAACACCTTCCATTCATGTTCCAACCCCACCTGTGGCGATGCATTCAGTTCAAATGCACCCCACTATTCCAACCTAACCATTTATAGATATACTTAGACCATTGGAGGACCCATTGTATGACGACCTCATCACAATATCCTATGATCGTCTAAATGACGAAGATATAAATGAAGACCAGATTTTCTGTTCAAAATATGATTTATCAGTTAAATTGTTGATATTTGCAATAAGAAAAAACTTTGGCTACCGTGTAAAAAATTTGACAGAGACTTTGCTAATGGTATAGTGTTTGGTTGAGGAATGCAAGTGGAGGGTTCATGCAAAAAAATGTGAAGGAAGTGATTCCTTCAAAGTGAAGAAGTAGCCGAGTGTCCATACATGCGCACTTGAAATGAGAGCTAATAGTTATCAACAAACCAAAAGTTGGGTTATTGGACACTTAATCAAGTCCAAATACGGTCGAACATACCGCCCAAGAGATATAAAAGATGTCTAGCGAGATTATGGGATTAATATAAGTTACGTGTGGGCTTACCGCGCAAGAGAGTACACATTGGTGTTTGATAACTTGTAGAAATACAAGTTATTATAGTCACTATTTGAATTAATTAGAGTAACTTTAGAGCTAAACACATGATTTTGAAAGTCAAATTATGTAAAATGTATCACCATGCGTTGACACTATTTACAAAATAAAATATCTGAAAAATTATGAGCTTTTCTGTTCTTAATGCAGGATTAAGAAGAAAAGAAGCTCAAATAACCCAAGTACTAGAGATGAAGCTGCTGCGAGAACAAATGGAAACCCATGCGTCGAAACTATGCATTCGAGACCATGGGTCGAGATCATGCGTTGAGAAAAAGTAGATACAGACGCTGGGCAAAAGCTGTCATGTCAATATGCAAAAGGATAACACGTTATCAGGTTATGGCAGAACAAATGGGCTGACGATGTGAAAAGGCTGCGCAGCAGGGCATGGAATTTAATGTAAAGGTGTCAGGTCATCATGAGTTCACCTTTTCGACACCTATAAATAGCCCAAAGCTTCTCCATTCAAGGAGGGGAAGAATCAAGAGAGAAACGCGTGAAGGCTCTGCACACCTCCTCCACCATAACCAGCCTCCATTTCGAGCTCTTCTGAGAGAAGGATTCTGAGAACTTTCATAATCGTCTCCTAGTGAGTGAAAACTTTCACCCTATGGATTTTATGTATCAGATAGCAACCATCTCAAGCCTCTATGAAGCAAGACGTTGCTAGTGGCGGCTTGACGTCTTCCATTTTTGCTTTATCTCCATTTCCATCCTTCTTACTTATGTTTTGTTAATGAATTCGAGAGAATGATTATTTTCTTAAATATGAATTTGATTGATGATTATCTTTCATCTATTTCCATATTAAATATCTTACACCATGATGTTTGAATGCTAAATGAGTTAGATGTTGGAGTTAATTTTTCTTAAACAATATGAAGTATGTTACATCCTGATGAATGCATATCATTAGCTTGCATAGTATTGTCTAACAAACAAATGCAGTAAGCACGACTGTCTAGCTTGAGAGAGTAGATAGTTAATCTTTAGTATTTATCAAGACTAGATGAGGTACAGAGATGTAGTTCATCTTTTGCCAATACAAACTTACCATGCGTTTTAGAGATAAGATTAATGTGGCATCGGTGGATTCACAAACTAAGTTTGTAGGTATGTACTTATACTTAAATAGGTTTAAGTTTTTCATCTAACTCCTGCGTTAACTCAACTTTTATCGCATGGTTCCATTAATTTTCAACGCATGCTATCTGACACTAAACAACATTTGACTAACCATCACCGCATCCACCTCATTGTTAGTTGGAAATTTTGTTCATTCTTTATGTATAGTTTTGGACACATACAACTCATGCACATATTACTTGTATAGTTCACCGCATAGTCATGCATCTATTCTCAACGCCTAGTTATAACAAATCCCCGCGTTCGACCCTGGACTCACTAGGAAACCTATAAGAGCTTATACTTGGGCTTTTTATAGGAAAACTTGCTTAATCATGATCATACTTGAGCAATTCTCAACGCATCTTTGTATGGAAATTATCATATCTATTTTTGTGCAACAAGCTAAGAAACTCAATATAAATCGAAAACAGAAATCTAATATTAAAATAACAACAGTGTTCGCATGAGAGTTGCCAGAAGGATCATATGCTCTTGTTAATACATATGGCAAGACACTAAAAGTTGCAAATCCCAGCATGGTCTTTTAAAGTTGAAGTAGAAGAGTAATACTTTTAAGTATGCCTATATAACATTTAGTTTGTGTGTTAGGGGATTCTTAAACTGCGTCCGTCCTGCAATCATTGTTGATGTGACCCATTTGCATGAGAAATATAAAGGTATGTTGTTAATAGCAACGTATATCAATGACAATAACAATATATATCCCGTTGCGTTCCATATTGTAGATAGTAAGAATGATGCATCATAGCTTTTAGCGTTGGCAATGGGGTCGGGGCGAGGCAGGTGGGGGTTCCCTGTCCCTGCTCCTGTGGGGGGAAGTCACCCCCATCCCCTCCCTCATCTCCTCATTTGTAGGCGGGGATGAGAAATTCCCCGTAGGAGAAAATAGGTCCTCGTGGGGACCCATTCCCCGAGATAGAACGAACCAATGAGAAAGCGAGACAACGAGACAACTAAAGAGGGTGAGGTGAGTCAGCGAAAGAAGGCAAGAGCGAAAGCGAGACTGTGAATGAGAGCGAGACTATGAGTTCAAATGTAGGACCAAATTACAACCAATAAGTTGAGGGACGAGTCCAAAAAAAATAAACAAAATTCACAAGCTCAAATTGTTTGCCTTTGGGGGAGACAAAGTGAGAGGAGAGCAAGATAGAGCGAGAGCGAGACACAGTTTGACTTGTGAGAGACTATCAATGATAAAACTCAATTAGCGTTAGTGATAGTGAGCCAGCAGTTTGGTGTTGGGGATTCGGGGTTAGGGCAGGGATACCCTCCCCATCCCTGCCCTGTTCTTGAACGGGTACCCAAAAAATGTCCCTGATTTGACCCCCATCCCTAGTCAAACTGGGGATTCCCCGACTCGATCGGGTCGAAGCCCCGTGGGTTTTTTTTTGCCAACCCTAATGGCTTTGGTTTATGACTCATTTGAAAGCCTCGATTATTGATATTCCAAATTTAGTGAATATATCAGATCTTCACATCTCTATTGGAAAGGCCGTCTCTAGTATATTCACTGAGGCATGCTATGTCCTATGTATATAATACCACATTCAGAATAATTTAATGGACAAATTCAAGAATAAGGACATAATCCCACATTTTTATCTTGTTGCCAAAACCTACAGAATGTTTAAGTTTCAGATATATTAGGCTAAGCTTCATAAATATCCCTAGGTGATAGCCTATCTTGAGGAAATTGGATTACAACAGCGGGCACGGGTGTATCAAGTACAATGTAGGAATGACAAGATGACAATGAATATAGTAGAGTGCCTCAATGAAGTGTTAAAAGACGCACGAGAACTACCGATTATGAAGCTACTTGAGTATATATGTAAGTGGTTATAAGGGTTGGTTCCATGTCCGACATACACATGCAATGACATGCACAAATATCGTAATTGATTATGTAATGACTATTCTTAAGGAGATAGAATTGGTATCTAGAATATATAGTGTTTCTTCCATGGACATTATGTAATTAACATGGACAATGGACATTTGGGAGGTTGGTTGATCCTCGTTCACGGATATGTACTTGTATGGAGTTCAATTGCATGTAGATTCCATGCTCACATGCAATAACTATGACAACCATTTTAAACATTAATGTTCAAACAATATGCACAATGTGGTTTACCATTGAGTGTATGCTTGCTGCCTATGCTGAACCGATCTACCTAGTTGGACATAGACAAGAGTGGGGATGAAGACTAGAGTTTGAGGACTTTGAAATTCTACCACCACGAAAGGTACCAAATGTAGGTCAACGTCAAACCGTTAGAGTACCGTCTACTGGTGAGGAGCCAAGAAAAGTTCATAGGCATACACGATGTGGCCATAGAGGACACAACAAGAAACATGTAGACAAACACTAATAACACCTGACATAGGGTCATCTGTGCTGCAGGAATTGCAGTGGAAATATCTAAGTGATCGTTTGTTAATTAGTAGAAGATTGTGTAAATGATGGATGGCGATCGCTTACTACTTACCATGTGATCGCTTAGACACATACTACGTGATCGCTTAGTACTTACTACACGATTGCTTAGACACGTACTATGCGATCGCTTATTATTTACTACTCGGTCACTTAGACATGTACTACATGATCACTTATTATTTACTACGCGATCACTTAGATACGTATAACGTGATTGCTTCACTTCCTACGTGATCCCTTAGACACGTACTTTGCGATCGCTTATTAACTGATTGGTTACAATTTTTTTTTTTTTTTTGTGTAATTTGATAACCATTACTCTTCTCTCTATTTAAGGTTTATACAATAATATTAATTTACAATTGCACTCAAACTTAATATAATTACTATAAATATTTATTTGTATTATAAATGAAATAATATAATACGATTACAATTAAACTACCATAAATATTTATTTGTCCACAATTAGGCTACATACTATTTCCTAAATAATGACATATGCTCTTGTTTAAGGTTATCCCTCTCCTTTTTAGTTACAAGATATTTAATGAATTTTGCAAAAAAAATGCCACAGTCGAGCGATTTACCATATTGGAGAGTGACCTTTGACCTCTTCACTTCCCACGGCTCATAAATAAACCTCAAATGTCTTTTTATCAAATCCAACAACTATCAAGAGGGATGATATTGATCTTGATACTAGTTGCAGACTAGCACTCATGATGTCCTCATGGATGTAGCTTGGCATTGAGCCGAAGACGTATATTATGCAAAAATGCAAGTCAATTGCAGCCATAAGCCAATGTTCGTCGAGGTTGATTGACCCAAATATGAAGTCCACCTCTGACCATGCAAGCTTGTACTCTTCATGTTCTCCTAGAACTTCATATTTGCTCCCTCATTTGTCCAGGCTACCACGTTTCCATCTTCCATCACCAAACCATTCACCCGGTCATTCATAGAAATTCCTTCTGCATTCACGATGGCATCTTGTGGAAACTCGGAGTGAGATTTACAATTGAATGATAAGGACTAATTGTATTTGCATAATACGTACCGTGAACAAATCAACCATAGTGAACCAATATGCACAGGGGTCAGGTTGGGAATGAAGTTTGCGGTGCACGAGTATCAGTAGGATGTCTATATTCTATTAGATAATACCATTATCGAAGGGATAAAAACTCTAATGGAGCGGAAAAACACAATTTCGATATTATATCTAGAATTCAGAAAAACCTTGCACTGACAAATATACAAAAATAATTAGTGTATAAAATTAGGTTAAGCAAGAAAATTATGAAAAAAAAAAAAACTCATACATTTTTTGACGAATTTCTAAGATAACCCTTTGGGTTCGGAAAATTACACCACTACGAATAACCCTTCCTATTCTCTGAGATATTAAAGATGATTTGTGGGAACCAACCTTGACAAATATGAAAAGTTTTAAGAGAAAATTTGTGAAAGAAATTGGCAAAACCTTTTTGGCAGTTTGATTGACTTCTCCCAAACCTTTGAGAATCGAGAGATTTTATCGATGGTATGAGGGAGAGAAAAATGGCAGATGTGAGATCACTCCACGTCTCAGATAACTCCCTTACGTGCAAGTTATGTAATTTTATTTATTTAATTAAATAAAAATAATTTTTATTTAATTAAAAATAATAAAAAAACTGATCTATTTAAAATAATTATAGGAAAATTATCTTAAATGACAAAATTGTTGAAAATATTTACAATTAATAGCAAAATACATCGTCTATTTGCGATAGACCGTGATAGATTGCGATAGACTACTATCTATATCTATCGTGACACAGATAATAGTCTATCGCAGATAGACAGTAAAATTTTGCTATATTTGTAAATATTTTGGTTCCTTTTGCTATATTTGAAAAGATCCCTTAATTAAATCTAATTTAATTAATAAATTTATTTAAATCATATTTAAATGAATATCTCTCATATAATCTATAGTTTTAATTCAATTAAATCAAACAATCAATTAATTCCTCAATTAATCAATTACCAAATTAAATGCCTAACATTTAATTTAAATTTTATTTGAATCAAATTCAACTATATTTTTCCCATAACATATAGTTTTTAGTGTGCATCTAATATGCATTAGTTATAATTTATAGTTTTAATATGAATCCAATTCATATTAAACTAATATCTGAATTATTTCAGATATTTAATTGTCTCATAAATTTAATTTTTGAATCATGTCCAAAATAAATTTAAACTATAAAGTATAATTAAAATATAAACTTTATATTATAATATATCATTATACATTATATTATTTTCTTAAGTGAATTTGAACGTTTCAAATTCCATCCAAGACTTAATTACCTTAATACCCTTTACAAGATAGGAAGAGAACCTAATGGACCTGTAGATAAGAAGCTCTAACGATATGAGATTAATTGGCTAAACTCATTAACCACATTGATCAATATTCGTTAACTATGGGTATGCTCTACTAAAGACCTACAACTGCACTCTTCTCATTGTAGATATATTTCTGTGTCCACGAATGGAGACCAAAAACAACAAATTAGTCCTTCACAAGTATTCGTAATGTTAACTGAGTCAAATTCCCATTTTACCCCTAGGTCCTTTAGATCCTTAAGTAATCCTCTAATAAATAACCTGCTTATAGTTCAACCATTAAATAGAAACCCCTCTCGGGCCAGTGAGAGGATAGGATTCAAGTCCCGAAAACACCACTTAAGGGAACACTCATCTACTTACCCTAAAGTCGGGAATAAGGAAAATCCATCTTGTATAATTATGTTCCCAGCTCCTCACTCGGTTTTATCCCCAAAATGGTAGGCATATTGAGTCAGCAACCTAACCACTCTCACCCATACAAATCAAAGGACAATCCCTGGTGAATAGAAGTTCATAATATACTCAGGATTAAGACTAAGTTGTCTAGGTCATTCTATTGAAATGAAAACCAAACTAGTTAGCAGAGTTACATCTAATGATTATTATTTCGAGGTTTGGTCTTATGCAAACTCATTACATAGCATACCCCCATTCGCATGTCACCTACATGAACGAGTTGGATCACTGCATTTGTATAAAATACAAAGTGAGTCGTATTCATAGTATTACCAAGATAAGGTACTCATCCTTATCCTTATACTATAGACCCTTTAGGTTGTATCTTGATCATTAATCCCCATATGTCTCCACATACTGTTAAAGACTTATAAGACAGCCTAGGATGTTAGGTTATTAGATTTCATGATTATTAAGAAAAAATAAATACAGAATAATCAATAACACTTATTGAAAGAACATCAATAACACTTTATTAATAATAGTCAATTATTTACTTTTACTATCTACGAGTTTTAGAGCATAAAACCCAACAATTATAAGTGACCAAGTATATGAAATGGAATAGATATGCTAAGCGAGTGTTTAGACAATGTTATGCGATCATATGTTAAACGATCGTTTAGAAAAAGCCAAACGATCGTTGAGGGTCATCTAAACGATCATTTAGAAAAAGCTAAACGATCATTGAGGATTATCTAAACGATCGTGTATCATTGTCTAAACGATTGTGGCAGTGATCATAGACGACTAAATTTAGAAATACTCACATCCCCAATCACCCATGTATTCTTTTAGAGTGTTTTGAAGAACTCCTTGGTCTAAAAGGTGTACATCGTCGTTGGCTCCTTGTCCTTTGTCTTCAGATTGCTCATTCATTTCTTATATGCTGACCATAGAACATCTGGGATTGGGAACAAGAGGTCATCGGATCTGACTGACCTTATGGGAAATTTAGGGACAAGGACCAATGAATTTGAAGTTGAAACACCTGTGGGTAGTTTCAGTTAAACTGAAGGTGGTTTCAGTTGAGAGTTAGTTGCTTGGTAAGATATCTCTACTGATGGTTGAGGTTCAGTTGTTTGAGGCTGAGACTCACCTTCCTTCTTAACAACTGCACAACTCTTCTTTGTCCTTTTCACATCCTCTGGTGAAAACTTCGTCGACTTATTTCTCTTTCGACGATCGGGGCACACCTATTTCTCATGTATTTAAATTATAAATCAGTTAATATAATATAAGTGACAATTAATATATATAAATAGTCGTACCTTGCCTTCTACATTGGCTTGTGATTCATTTTTCGAATTCAAGTCCAAAACGCTCCTCAGATTGAACTGTATGGGGAGTTCTTTTACTGGAGTGGTGGTTGTTCGATGGGGAGTTGTTATACGAAGAGTGGTTGTTCTATTGGGAGTTCTTCTATGGGGACTTGAACCAACGGTTGCACGAGGACTTCAATTGATGTTTTCTCCCCCATGGTTTCTTTGGTCAGATGCACGGTGATTTGATCATCGATAGGTTGCTCATCTGTGCTTTGCTTGACGATTTGGTTAACAATTACTATTGCTCGTTCCTCTCCATCACCTTGGTTTCCATCATTTTGATCATCCTCACCACCCCCTTTGTGTTCCTCATCATTGATTTCAGACTGCCCTTGATCATTCCTCTCATTCTAATCCTCTCCACCCTTTTTGTGTTCCCCATGCTCTATGATATGTTGCTCTTGTACATGTTCTACATGTTCTTCATGAGATGTCTTGTGATTCTTGGTTTTTACTGTCAATAGAATGTTGATCACTTAACATAGTGTTGACACTTGGCATCAACTCGAGTCCTCTTACTCTATCCTCCTCGTACTCAATTTCTTCTGGTGTAGGCACAAGTCTCACCACAATAAGTCTATAAGGTAAACGATGAGAACAAGTTAATACATATTGAAAACAACTGACTACTAAGTGATCATGTAAATTACTCTAAATGATTGTGTAGATTACTCTAAATGATCATATAGTTAATTCTGAACGATCGCCTATCAACTGCTAAACGACTGGTTACCTTCTTAAGTTGGAATACATTCCTTTCCAACGACTTATAGGATGGAGCTTGAGAATAAGTCCACTTAAGGATTCATGGTATTGCATTCTTGCTCACTTTGGTGGCTACAAACTTACTAAATGTTTTAATTATTTCATAAGCCCAAACTTGCATTATAGAGAAACTGTGTTACACATACAACTATCACAATTACAGTGAATTGGACTAATTGGTAAAACATGTACCTAGAATGCAAGCATAAATCTCTTGACACAGTAGTATGTGATGTGCTTCAGATTGTCTGCCTTTTTTATATTGTGCACCTTCTTCCCGTGCAAAATAGTTTTCATACTATTCAGTAGACGTTTGAACAAGACAGACGACCAATCATAATAGGTGAAGACTTCAATGTCATCAACAATCCCAAATGTCTTCATATCAAATTGGGTTTTCTTGTCTTTTCCCATCATGACCATTCCAATGTATAATGTCAGTGCAACCTTCACGACATCTTCATCGTTTGTAAATCTAAACTTTTCAAAAGCAGTCTCAACATCCTTGCAAAGTTTTTCTATCATTGGCAAAAGAATCGCGGGCCCAGATCCGATCGAGTCAGGAAATCCCTGGTTTCACTGGGGATGGGGGTCAAATCGGAGACATTCTCCAGGTACCTATTTGGGGATAGGGAGGGTATACTTACCCCGACCCCAACCCCGATCCTGCCCTGATTTATCCTTGATCATCCGTTTATATATATATATATATATATATATATATATATATATATATATATATATATATATATATATATATATCTATCTATACAGTCTCGCTCTTGCTCTATCTCGGGGAATCCCCGTAATGGCGAGGATGAGGGTAAATTCCCCCCACGAGGGTGGAGATGAGGAACCCCCACTCGCCTCACCCCGTCCCCGTTGCCAACCCTAAGTTTTTCCTTCTTCTCATTTGGGTCCTTTGGTCCAAGGATGAGATGTCGTAGTCTCTCCCTGCTCGTATCACTTTCAATTGTTTCCTTTTTCGACCACAACCCAGTTATAAGATTAAAATCTTCTTGGGTGAATGTTACTTTCTTCCCTATTATGTTGAAGCTTGTAGAGTCTGGGTTCTCATTTTTGACCTCCCATAACAAGAAATGGTGGAACAGCTGCCCATTAAACATAAAGTCCACATCTAACAGTAGACCAAAGCATGCTTTCCTAAAGATGTCCGTCTGCTTCTTGGTCAGCTTGTTTTTAATTAGGGCATTGGTTCTATGGACCATGCAAGAGACGGTAATAGGGAAATATTCCTCCCTAGGGACGTCTATCTTAGCAAAAGCAAATACATTACAATAGTAAGTAGAAGATTCAGTTAATAAAAGTAGGTGATATTCATTTAATAAAAGATAGGCGATCGTTTACCAAATCCTAAATGACAGCTTAGTAAAATTAAACGATCGTTTAATTTTGACTGGCGATCATATACAAAAAGGTAGGCGATCTTTTAACCTTGTTTAGGCAATCGTATACAAAAAGGTAACTGATCGTTTAACCTAATCTAGGTATCCAAAAAGGTAACTGCTTGTATAAAGTATAAAAATGCACTTAAAGAAAGTCAAATACCTTTCAGATCACGACGAAGACGGGTAGTGAACAAATGTGGTTGAACGACGAAGACAAAGATGAAGACGATGAAGGGAGAAGTAGAGAGAAAACTAAAAGGTTTCTAAGTGATCACTTAGGTGGAAGTGTAGGAATGTGAACGGTTCCTTACTTAGTAAAATAGTGGAAAGAAAACCAAAAATGCGTGCGCCCTTCCATATTTTAAAGTTGGGGTAAAATTGGTATTTCAAACAAAAATGTCACACATGGTAAAGTTTTTAGGAAGAGGTTATCCATAGAAAAGTTTTTAGTTTTTGGATAATTTTGTGCAATTTTCCAAAGACCTTAGTACTAAAATTACTAAAGCTATCTCAACAATAGGGTGAGCATGATAGAACAAAAACCGAGTCGACCGACCGAATCGAAGGTAGTCGGTCGGTGTTGGTTTGGAAAAATTTCAAACAGACATTGTTTTTTAAAAAATTTAAAGAAAAAATCGACCTGAACCGATCAACCCACCAACCGAAGGTCGATTTTTACTCCTTGATGGTCGAGATCAGTTTGAACATTTATTAAACCGATCATAGTTAGTTCGAAGGCGGTTTGGTAAAAAAACTGACTCCTACTGACCGTTGCACACCCCTACTCAACAAGATTCATTATAATTATTTATTCATTAAATTATAAATTTAATCTTTGAACTTTGATGTATTTTTCTATGTAGTCTTCAATTTCAAAATCATAAGTTTGATTATTGAATGTTTATATTTTTTAAAATTTACAAATTTTAGACATAAAATTAAAATTTTACAATTCAATTAATTTAAAAATTGTCAAAATGAGTATAGTTCAACTAACATAAAACACTTTTATAGACTTATTAGACAATTTTAAAATTTCAAGAACTAAAATTGTATTTTAACATTATCATGTTCTTTGTCCTTTAAATTTTCATAAATTTTTTTTTTCATCTACGAAATACACATATTTACACCTACTTGAGATAAACCATATCATTAGTTATAATATTTTTATTTTTTCCATATATTAAAGTAAAACTATAATTTTATGTTGCATGTGTTATAGGCTAATATAATAAAAATGGAAAAATTAAAAGGCATAACGTGCATGTAAAAGGCTATTGCTGCCACACAACAAGTTGGGCAAAAACCAATACATGTAATCTAAACGAGGGAAAAATTCTTTTTGATCACGGAGTTTTGAAGAATTGATACATTTAGTCCCTAATATTTCGATTGGTCATTTTAGTCTATGAATTTTCAAAATAGATTTAAAAGGTTCCTCTCATTAAAAAATAATTAAATTTGAAAACAAAAATTGACTAGATGATGAAGTGGCAATACAAATTAGTTTTTTTTTTAAATCTCTCTCTCCACTGTCTTGGTTCTCCCTCTTTCTCTCTCTAATCCTCATCTCTTTTATTTGCTCTCCTCCTTGACCATGACTAAAACTTCCTGGAAGAAAATCAAATAAAAAATCTTCCATTATGTTTTTCTCTTATATTCTGTCTGTAACGACCCGACTTATACAAATTAAATGGACCATTACTCAATGCATGCAAAACTTCAAAGAACGACACTGTGCTGAATAGTGAAGCAGGAACAAAGCTTTTCATGGAAATTTCCATTTATTTTAATTCAAGAAAATAACACATTAATAAGTAAAAAGGAAATTTTGGTTCGGGGTACCCCTAATAAAATCAATAAAAGAAACTTCATAAATGAAAAATCCACATAAACAAATAAATAAACAAGTCTCAAAACAAAATTAGACAGTTGGACAACAATTTTAATAAAACATGTAAGACTACGTAGAAGCTACTACGGGTCCCGTGATGCCATCAAGGATTTTTCTTGTCATTCGCTGGCACATTCCTTCCTTTACCTGAAAAACATATAAGAAGAAAGGATGAGTAATTATATTACTCAGTAAGTGACCCCATTACCGGAGTCGGGCTAGGCACCTAAGTCCTTTAAGTTCCTGCTCATCCCATTCCATGGATTCATACATTAATAATACTGATCATAAATATTTCATAGCATAGCTTAAACACTATCAGGCACATACAACTTTAAGACATAGAACTTTCATACAAGCATCTTATATCATACGTAGCTTTAGAAATCTACTAGAGCAAGACAACTATTCTTATGGCCCGAAGGCGGTTCAGGTAGTAAGATCACTTACCTGAGGGTTGATCCATAAAGCTAACCACACTGCAACTCTTGCAAAATTCCTGAACAAACTGGGAATAAAATTCCCCTAACTTAAGTTATTCATCACGCCCAACCTATCATAAGCAAACTCAAAATTTATTTGAGAGAGTCCTTACTCGAACTTGACCAAACTCGCAGTTTTCTCCAACTCTATGGACTAAAGCAATCACCGACCACCTATTAAGATTTACCAATTAATTCGTATTCCCAAATATTTGCCAAAATATGCCACTAACCTACTCAGGTTTGAGATACTCACTTAGGGGGTACTGGTCCGGCGACTGACGGTCAGGCGAGTAGTTAATCGCAGCCGAGAACAAGATTCTGAGCGAGAGAGCGAGAGCCCGAGAGTCAGCGAGAGAGCGAGAGCCTGAGAGCGTGAGGGCGATCCTGGGCGGGGGAGAGCGTGATTCCGAGTGTGAGAGCGGGGAAGCGTGAGAGCGAGAGCGCGGGAGAGTGTGAGTCGAGCGGGAGAGTGAGAGCGAGAGCCCGTCGGAGACCGCGAGAGATAGCGAGAGACCGTGTGTTTTTTAGCGTGAAACATCCGAGAAACGAGCGGCAACTAAGAGAGAGAGATGGTGGGGGCAGAGGGAGAACGGAAAAGAGGGGAGGGCGGCGGCGGCGAGGAAAAAAAAAAACGGGAAGGAAGGAAGGAGAGAGAGGCGACGGAGAGGGAGAGAGAGGGGAGAGCTTTTCTCCTTTTTTTTTTTTTTTAACTACACGCAAACCAAGGAGGGTAAAATAGACCATAATTCCTTCCCTTCCTTAGCCCATTAATTCCACTTTTCCCTTTTTGTTTCTTCAACCAAATAAAATAAAATCTTCTTTATTCAAACTCCGATCCCACCAAATCCATTTATTTTATTTTATTTGCCCCAAAGTAAACTATCCTTTGCCAATTCCCAACAATTTCCTTAAATCCACCTAAGACTCACCAACCACTATAAATGCTAATTTTAAAACTTTCCTCCTTAATCTAAATAAATACATAAATACATATAAATAAATATAATTTCCTTTTGATGCATAATGATTGAAATTAACTTAATTGGAGGATTTACCTTAATGATTTGGGTTGTCACACTGTCCCCTCCTTCACCATGGCTAAATGAAAGGCCGCATCTCCGTCCAAGGAATATTAGTATGTGGATTCCTGTAGGTGCGCATTTGGTGCTTCTTTTTTCACATACACCCATCTAATTTTGAAATATCCTCCTCAGAAGTATATTCACTTGACCAAGAGAATTTATTTTCAAATTACCATTACAAATAATATCAACCCTCTATTTTTCATTTCTGAAGGAGATAAATTGATACAAGTTGGGGCTAGAGTATCGGAAAAGAAACTTCCCCTCTCATTGGACACTATATTAAATTCGAATTGATTTTTTTATTATTGTTATTGGAGAGGTGTTGTAAGAACGCAAACCCATTGTCGTGCTAGTTCCCATTGTTCCAGAAGACATCTCCTCGGAGCAAGATTGATAATTGGTTAGTATTCTTGGGATTGATTGTGAGAGTGAAACCTGTTGATCAAGAATAACTCTCGTTTGTCCAATATGTTAGAGACCAAGTAGATCCAGTTTTATGATTGATCCCAGTTTCCATCTAGTGAAGCAAAGGGAGGAGAGAAAGATTAAAAAACAATTTTTTTCCACCTCATATTCCCACTTCTGCATCTAGTTAATTTTTTTTTGTTCAAGTTTAATTGTTTTTTTTTTCTTATGAAAGGGATCTTTCCCGGGCTTGTAAGGACCTAGACAGGATTGACTAAGCATACACACACGTAGGGATAAATAATTTGTTTTAAATTTCCTAATTCAGGGCATGCATTTGAATGATTCTAGCTTTGTGAAAATTGTTTGTTATCTTAACCTTGAGATTAGAGTCACTCATTTGCATCATATGATTCGTATCTTTATTTTTTTTTTGCCTTGCTTGAGGACGAGCAAAGTTTAGGTAGGGGATATTTGATAGCTCTTGAAAAGAGTTATTTTTATGTCTCTAATCTCATTTGCTTATTTAATATAATGTGTTTAAATATCTATTTTTTTAGGAATTTGAGCAAATCATGCACCTTAGAATGTTATGGACCGTTCGGGGTTGATTTGGAGCTATTGGAAGTGAAATCGAGCACCCAGAGCTAAAAAATGCAAAAAGACGAAACTACCCCTAGGAACGTAGCTACATTCTGCCAAGCGCAACGTTGAGCATAGTTGCACTCCGAATTTTGACAGACAAGTGGTGGTGCGCATGTGCCTGAGTGCAGCGTCGCTACGCTTTGGGTAGGTGCTCCGATTTCTACCTAGAGCTTTACAATGCTCTCTAAGAGCGCAACGACGCTCCCCCCGATTTTTTATATATTCTCTTCATTTTTTAGGGTAGGGTAGGGTAGGTAGGATCTCATGGAGGCCGAGGAGTTCATCAAACTTTCTTCTTCTCCTTCATATTTCTGGCCTTTTAGCTTAAGTTTTTCTTTATTTCTTGGCTTGTAATCATGGATTGGAAGCTCCTTCCTATTCAATCTTTGTCAATGAAGTTGATTAGGTAAGTAATCTTCTAGTTCTTGGGAACAAATTCTTGTGTAATTATTGAGATTTGTTTTAATGAATTAATATTAAGATTATGTCTCTTCAAATCTGTTTTTATTCCTTGATGTATGTTTTTGGTTGGATTGACGCACCTTACCTTAAATGTATGTCTTAACTATTGATTTTACTCACGCGTTTCCTTGTGGTCATCGATGCCTAAAATTGATAAGTAGCTAAGGTTAATGTATGCATGCTAAGGTTAACTTAGATTCAAAGAAACTCGGTTAATTAGGTTAGGGTTCCCGCTAATTAATCACACAATTGAATCCTAGGGCTTAATGCGCTTGTTTTTTGTTTTAATTGACCGCTATCGAACTCGATTAGAACTTGAGGCTTGTAGTTTAATTAGGGGTTAGCGCTTTAATTAATGGCTAGGACGCTTGCTCCATTTATTCCAAGTGATTAGGCTGCCTATTGTGTTGATGAATTTGGATGAATTGAATAAGTAGTTGTGATTGCATAATCGATTACGAGTCCATTAAAATATTTCAATGATAGAAGTTACACAACCCAATTTATTCCCAAGATTAGAATTCCTACCATTGATTACATTTTTTTGTCATTTTACTTTCTTGCATTCAATTTCATGTCTAGTTTGAATTCACACCAAGCCCCCCATCTATTGCTTTAGGAAATTAGCTTAATGAAAAAAAGACTACAGTCTCTGTGGTTTGATCCAAACTTGCCACTATTGTTACGCCATCGTAGTGATAGGAGTAGGATCGATATTATAAGTTTCATTTGATGGTTCCTCTTTAGGAATTAAATGATGCCTGAAGAGGAAATTTCTTCCATGAAGCACCACAACGCTATGTAGGGAGTGTTGCTGCGCTGCTTATTTATGATGGTCATTGTCGCGACGTTGCCTTACAGTGTCATTGTGCTATCAAAGAGCGTCGTAATCACGAACTTTAGCAGCCCTAATCAAGAAACTTAGAGCCTAAAAGTGTGAGTTTGCTACAAGAAAGAGAGAAAAGTGTTTGAGGGAGATTTTGGCAGCTGTTCGATTTCCCGACGTAAAGATAAAAGGAGTCTTGTCAGTTTTCACTCAATCAAGGGCTTTTAACAGTAGAGTTTTCCATTCTTTCTACTCTTTTCAAAGCTGAGATTTATCTTGAGTATGTTGTCTAAAGCTATGAGTTGCTAAACTCTATAATTTTAGGGTATTGATGAACTATTTATGAAGTTATGTTAATGTTGTAGACTTTCATTGATTGTTGTAAATACTATGCTTTTCATTGTTATTGTGCTTAATTCTTGTTGATTGACTATCAATAGTTGTTAGATTAGATATTCAATTTGATGGATTGCATGTTTAACCGAACTTATAACAATGAATTGTTATTAATCTGTCATGGAAATAGTTAGGTTAATAATAAAAGTTGCTAAAAACTAATCTTAATGCCATGTGATTTAATTTGGTTTCAAGAAATTAGTAATCAATTATATTGCATGAGAAAATGTTGCTTTTGATGGAAAATAACCTAGATTTATTTTTCTAGACTTAAGCAACAATTTTCAACTAATTCCATGAATCCTAGAATATTACATTATGGATTAAATAAGGATTCAATACCCTACAACCTGTTTGACTCTTGATTTATCAAACTTTACTTGTTTTCTTTATTGCTTTAATTATTTTCTCAATCCAAACTCAATTTCGAATCCTAAAAAAAAATTGATTCAACTTTAGAACAGATAGGTAATTTGAACATTCAATTGGATCCATATTCGAACTTAAACTGTCTTATATGATAACTTGACTCGTGCACTTGCGACTTGCATCAGCTGCCTCAGTACAAAAACTCGAGAGCACCTTATTTGGGACAAGTCGAGGGTGTCATGACACGACGCTTGGGGGTATCCTTTTATGACAGACAGTGCTACGACACTATCCTAAAGCGCCACAATGCTAACTTTACAAATCTGAAAAATCAACATTTTAGAAAAGTTCTTGGGTTGCAAGTTTGGAAAATTTATAAATAGGGACGTGATCAACAACCCTAATCATGAAATTTCAAAGCCTCAAAGTGTGAGTTTACTACCAAAAGGAGAGAAAAGAGTTTGAGAATAATTTTGGAGGCTGTTTGAGTTCTCGAGGTGCCGATCAAAGGAGTCTTGGCGGTTTCCATTTAATTAAGGGGCTCTTTAAAATTAGTGTGTTCTTGTTCTTTTATTCTTTACTCTTTTTGTCACACCCCCTTCTAAGTTACCCTCTTTAACATAGGAAAAGATGTGAGGACAACAGACATCGACCCTTTTACGATATCTAATGTCGACCTGTACTATCCTCAAATCATTTCTAAGCACCTGATAAACAGTAAATAGTACACATCCAAACGATAAGATCAAAACTCTAAGACAAACCAATGTTTACGAACTTCCATTCAACAACTTAATACAACACAACACATGTTTACAAACTTTTACTCCTTTACACCACATATGTCCAATGTTGAGTCTTAAGTACAAATATTTATAGAATATACAAACTAGTACCAGGCCCAAACGAGTTTGTTATGTAGACTAAGCACCTCGGTTTCGCTCCCTACTTGGAGAACAGAAAAACAATGGAACCATGAGCTAGGTTGCCCAGTGAGGGACAGGTTTGGAAATCCATACTTAACTCAAATATTCAACAAAGTCATGCTCGAAAACTAGTAATAAAATAGTAAACAGATCACTGTCAAAAGCTCATAAATATTAGCCTATGCATGAAAGATTTTCCTTAGTTGAGGCGAAACAGAGCTCAATGCTACTCGTTGAAAACAACCTTAGTTGAGGTGAAGTAATCTCGCCACACCCAACGTCAAATAACCTTAGCTGTGTAGAGTAATCTTAACACAACAACGTCAAATTTTCCCTCTATGTGCGCATAGGAATCATAACCTGGGCTGCCCATGTACCTTCTCAAGTCCTTTAGTATCGGGGTCTCATATTAAGGCTGTCCATATGCCTTTTCAATATCCTTCGATATTGGGGACCATCTATTACCCATTTGGAAATAAAGCATGCTTCAATAATAAATTAATCGTTCATAAACTCAAGTTAAACAAAACCTCGGAGTTTATAAGTATTTATCAAACAACATGCTTAGCATAAAACTTAGCACCATAAAATATCATGCTTTATCATCAAAATCATGTAAAAACATGTTCAAACTCATATTAAGAAACTCATGCTTTATCATATTCAATTCATGCTAAAACTCATATTTTAAGAATGAACTTTATTGTCTCGTGAGCTTCTTCTTTATTTATTTATATATATATTGCTTCACATCTTGTTGTTTATTTATTTATTTACTCATTTGTATGTTTTTTTCTTCCCTTTTTCTTTTTTCTTTGGAGTTTCTTTTTTTTAGTAACTATATAAGTGAGAGATAAAAAAATAAATTAGAGTGTTTAGAGTGAAAGAGAAGAAGGGAGTAAAACAGATGGAAAAAAAAAAGATACCTTAATTTAAATGGGAATTATTTATATACAACTAATAGCAAAATACATAGTCTATCAGCTATAGACAACAATAGAGTAATATCTGCGTATTTTGCTATATTTGAAAATATTTTTGTTCCTTTTACTATATTTGAAAAGAATCCTAATTAAAAATTTTAGTTTGGTAATATTATTATTATTTTTTAATTATTTCTTTCCTTTGTTAGCTTTTTTCTAAACTTTATTCTTTATATATTTATCTTTATTTTATATTTATAATTAGAACTTTGGTTTTTGTTTTATTATTATTATAGGAAAATTATCTTAAATGACAAAACTGTTAAAAATATTTACAAACCAATAGTAAAATACACAGTCTATCTGCGACGGTCTATGGCAGATAGACAATGAAATTTTGCTATATTTGTAAATATTTTGGTTCCTTTTGCTATATTTGAAAAGAGCCCATTATCATGTAGCCTCAATTATTGTTTCTACTTTCTCATTTTTTATATGCATATTTAAGTATTATATTTTTTCTTCTTTTATTTTTTTGTCACTTTAATATATTCTTGCTAATAGTTGTTTAAATTTGTTAATATTTTTAATTAATTTTCCTTTTTTAAAAAAACTATCTGATGACAGAATTTAGAAGATTTGGTAGTCCAGTTTTCTAAAATTCTAAAGGTGATGAGTCGATTCTTTAGGAGTCTGAGATCGATCTCCAATATTTTTTTGTTAAATTTTGTTATGCCATTTTATGTTTGTTTAATTTATTATATGCTTTTCTAATCATGTTTTTCTGATATAATGTCATATTGAGTCTTATTTGATTTCTAATTAAAATTTTCCAAAGTTTTAAATATTTTTGATTAAAATTACTCAAAGTTTTAAAATCCTTCTAATTAAAATTACTCAAAGATTTAAAATCCTTCTAATTTAAATTTCTCTAAGTTTTAAAATCTTTACAAAACTCTTTTTAAATCATTTAAATTTTTTCTTTTTGTATATTCTAACATTAAAAAAAATAATCTATGATTTCAAAAGTTTCCTAATCAATTATTGTTCTAATAACTTGATTTTTAAGACGTTGGCCTTAAAAGAAATCCTACGATGGAATTAAGGAAATTTGGGAGTCTGATTTCTTAGAAGTCTTAAGGTGAGCGATCACATATTTGGGAGTTCAAGATTTGATCTCAAGAAAAAAATGAATTTAATTAATGTTTTTTTAAAAAATTCATTTATTTAAAGACTATCTTGTGACGATTTTTGAGAAAATGTAATAACTTCTCATTTTCTTGAGTTGAGAAATTTTTCCTCAATTATAATACAGTCAAATTGATGAAATTTTCTCCACTTATTTTATGGGATCATTGTTTCAAATATTGGAGTAATGAGGGGTAAAATAAAAAATTATTCTTTTTTTTTAAAATTAAAGAATATTTTGAATTCAAGATTTGAAATTTGGCCATCGTTTTCTAAATGGGTGCTATTGGGTCCTAACACTTTCCTCATACACAAATGACTCCTAAACTCAACTCTAGTTTTGCAGACCATTTTTGTTTTTTAATTATATTTTTTTTATTTTGCTTAGGTATCCAATCACACTGTAAAAGAGATTTGTGGCGACTCATTTTTTTTTAAAATTTAACTCTTTTCAAGGACGTCAGCCACTCCGCATTGTCTCGGGAACGTGGCAACACTAATTTAAAAAAGGAGTTCCCACAAACCGACTCCTCGTCAAAGAATATCAAGAAAGACTCTGTGAAGGCTTCACAATACTATAGGTGACAAGATCCATTGATGTGGAGGTTCGTTGAGGAAAAAGAGCTGCTGGAAAATTAAAGAGGGTCTTCAAAGGTAAATTTTTCTTCTCTGTATAATTAATTAAACATGCTTAGCCTACTATTTTTGTAATATGATTACTATATTTTTTTTCTTCTATGTCGTAAATTTCTAAAACAAAATTGAAAGCGAAGCGATCACTTGCTTCTGCTTGGAGTTCGATCCCTTCATTTCAACCAACAAGAATAATAATCTATAGCATGCCACTAAAAATAAAATGAAAAATCAATTAAGAAAGAGTTTAGAGTGAGAAGAAGATATCGTAATTTTATAGTGGTTCATTCAAACTCGACCTACATCAACTTTTTCAAGTGCCTTTTAGGATTTTGATTAAGGAACTTCTTAGACTCTTTCTACGAATTCGAGTTGAATCATTACCTTGCTCATTTTTCAGGTTCAAGAGCAAACTCATCCTTTCCACGGGATATGATTAAACCGTTACAATGTATGAAAGCTTAAATACACACAATAAACTCTCTAAATATAGTGGTTATACAAATTTTACTTCCAAACGTTTATCCTCACAACACAAGAAGAACTTCTCTCTAAAATAAGATGAAAATAATAAGAAAATTGAGACCTTGGAGAGAGAGTAACTGTTGGTTTTATGCCCTAAAACTCGTAGATAGTAAATGTAACATTTGACCAAACATTAATAAAATGTTATGGATGTTTTTTTTCCAATAAAATGTTATTGTTTATATTATGTTTATCTTGCCTAAATAACCCTAATCCAATTAACTTATATCCTAGGTCGTTGAATGAGTCTTGAACAGTATGTGGAGATACATGGATCAATATTCAAGATACAATTTAAAAGGTTTATAGTATAGGGATAAGGTTGGGTACCTTATCCTTGTGACACTATGGATATTGCCCACTTTGTATTTGATACAAACGCAATGATCCAACGCGTTCGTATAGAGGATATGCGAGTGGGGGTATCCTATGCAATGAGTTTGCATTAGGCTGGACTGTGAAATATTAACCGCTAATTGTAACACCGTTGACTTGTTAGGTTTCTATTTCACTAGGATGACCTAGGTAATTTTGTCTTAATCCTGAGTGGGTTATGGACTCTTGTTCATGAGGGATTGTGCTTTAATTTACATTGGTGAGAGTGGTTGGTTCTCCGACTCAATAAACCATTTTGGGGACAAGACCGAGTGCGAGCTGGGAACATAATCACACAAGATGAAATTCACTCCTTCCCTGCTCGGGAAGTAGATGAGTGTCACTTCGGTGGTGTCTCTGGGTCTTCAACAAAGGGCTCTACTCTCTCAATGGCACGAGAGGAGTTTCTGATTAATGGTTGGATTATAAACAAGCTGTTTATTAGAGGAGCAATGGTACTTAAGGATGTAGAGGTAACCCAAGGGTAAAACGGTAATTTTGACCTAGTTGTTGTTATGAACAGTCGTGAAGGACCTTGTTGTTGTTAGTCTATGTCCGTGGATACAGAAATATATTTGCAGTGAGAAGAATGAAATTGTGGGTTTATAGTGGAGTGTACCCACAATTAACAAATATTGATTATCTTGGTTAACGAGTTTAGCCAATTAATCTCATATCATTGGAGCTTCTTATCTATAGGTCCATTAGGTCTCACTAGTAGCTCGTAAAGGGTATTGAGGTAATTATAGCAATATGAAATGTTCAAATTTACTCCGTCAAGCAATATAATGTATGGAGATACATTATAATATAAAGTTTTATTAACTTTATAATATAAATTTATTTTGAATTTGATTCAAAATTTAATTTATGGAATAATTAAATATTTGAAGTACAAATATTAAATTTAACATGAATTGAATTCATATTAAAACTATAGGTTAAACCTAATGCACATTAGATGCACATTAAAACTATAGGTTATTTGAGAGAAATATAATTGAATAGGATTCAATTATAGGGTTAAAATTAAATATATAATGTTTAATTTACTGATTAATTAATTGGTAAATTAATTAATTATTTTATTTAATTGGATTAAATTTGATTTAATCAAATTGATTGAATTAAAAATATAGATTATGTGAGGGATATTTATTTAAATATGATTTAAATAAATTAATCAATTAAATTGGATTTGATTGATTAAATAATAATAATTGATACTTTAATTATTATACGTGTTATGAGTCCACGATAGTTTTTTTCTATATATAATCCACGCCTAACAAAAGGAAAGTTAGGTCAATTTTGACTTTCTTCTCCCTTTTGCATGATACCGAGGAAATAGGTTTCCAAGAGAAGTTCTCACATCTCTCCCAATCCCTCTCTGTAAAATTTCCCAAAAACAAATTAGGATCCCATCATTCTGCTTCAGCTTTCCCAAAGGAGAGTACTAGCGAATCCAAGTGGTGGTGTTACTGCGCAATTTGCAGATCGTGCAAAGAAGAAATATTTTCCCACAAGTCTTTTCTTCTATGTAATTTTGTTATAGATTTAGAATTTTTAATTTTTTATAGCATGCTTAACCTATGTTTGTAGTAGAATGTCTCTGTAACATTATTATTATTTACCAAATGCACTGGCTTTTTATCTAAATTAAAATATAGTATTTGGTTCTCTGAAAATCTTGAGGATTGTAAAAGTTGGAGAATCTTTGGAGAAGATGAAGTATAAAAAGAGGGGGAAGTTGAGCAAAAAATGGATTTGAATTTGGGTCATTGGATTTTGTAAAATGTAAAATGAAAAGTGGAGATTAAAAGTATAAAATATTATTTATTTATTATTATTTTAAAGATAACTAGTTGTTAGACACAAACATATATAATATTAATTTTTGTTCTTTTAAAATCAAGTAGCCGTTAGATACGAACATAAAATAATATTAAATTTATTTTTTTAAAATTCATTTTCTTTTTAACATCAATCAAAAAATAAAAAAACCCACCATGTGTCACTCTATGGCTCTAAGTGGCATTCGATAAATGGTCCAACTTGATTATTTGGCTGCCACGTTATCACTTCGGGTAATTTTCTGTTCACCTTATTTCGACTATATCTTCTTCATTTAAATTTAATTTAGTGATTCAAGAGGCATCAGAATTGTGGTTTCGATTTAGTGGTTCATTTAAACTCCGATTTAGTAAACAAAATAAGGTTTGTAATTAATTGATTAATTTGAGATTAAGGGCAAAAAAGCCTGCGATTAGCAACTCTCTTTGTTAACCTAGCTATTTTATGAAAGATTAACAAATATTCAATACTATAGATCCGATTAAACATATAATTATTCAATCATGCATCTAACGTAACATTCATTGAAAACCAATCAATAAAGAATAAAGCACAATAACATCAAACTTATCATTCAACATCCATGAAAATACTAAACAATCAACTTAAGTTCACAATTAAATTCACCAACACCCTAAAATTAAAGAGTTTAGCCACTCACAGCCATCAAAAACATATTCTTATACGAGTTTTCAAACATAAAGGGTAAAGAGAAAGAAAAACTTAGGAACACAAGACTATCGACTTGCGTCCCCGTTTGTTGAACTCTATCAATCTCCTCTCGGTCGACACCTTGAGATCTCGAACGGCCTCCAACTCTTCTCTCGCACTTTTTTCTCTTTTTATGGCAAACTCATACTTTAAGGCTCTAAAATTTCGTGATTAGGATGGTAGATAACCAAGTATTTTCCTAAAACATGAAAAAGAACACTTATGGAAAGTTGGTGTTGTACCCTGTTTGCCTCAAATGCGTAGCGTAGCACTGAATGTCGTGTCGGCACCATGGCACTGTGTGTTGCGCTAGAATTGCTTTAAAAAGCCTCTTCTTTAGAAAACGTGCATGCTTTTCTATTTTTCTTCTTTTTCTTGTAGTTTTGGCTCGATTTGGTTCTTTTGACCTCCCATCCTTGAAAAACACTAGTAAACACATTAAATCTAATAAAAACATTTCTAAACTAGAAGTAAATAAAGCACTTTTCAAGTGCATTTCAATAACTTATAGAAAGAGTTTGTATAAAACTAACTGCGAAATAATTAATCTCTTTGTAATTTGTTAATTAAAGAGATTAATATTTTAATGGATTATCATATGTGACTCGATCTTCTAAGTGAATTATGAAATGCAAATAGTTACATCTATTTAAGATAAACGATCTAAAAGTCTATTTCATCAATTATAATTTCTAAATGATTTTCTGTAAATCAAAGTAAAACTATAATTTTTATTTTGTGCTAGTACAATGAAAGATGGAAAATTTGAAGGGCACTTGCAAGAATAGTAAAAAAAAAAACATTCTTAAATTTACAAAAATTTAGCTATGATTTTTTAAAATTTGCAAATATAGCATAAAAATATAAACTGGATTTCTGTTTTTGTAACGACCCGACTAATACAATCTAATCGGACCATTACTCAATGCATCCATATTTCAAAAAAAGACACCATGCTAAATAGTAAGAAAGAAACAATGCTTCTCATGGAAATTCCTGATTATATAAACTCAAACAAAACAACGCATAAACATATAAAAAAGGAAATCTTGGTTCGGGGTACCCCTAATAAAATCAATAAAATTTCATTAAACAGAAATCCACATATCAAATAAAAGACAAGCTTCAAAACAAAATTTGACAATTGGACAAAACTCATTAAAACATGCAATACTAAGCGGAAGCTACTACGGGTCCCGTGAAGCCATCAAGGATTCCTCTTGTCACTCGCCAGCACATTCTTTCCCTTACCTGAAAAAAATATAAGATGAAAGGATGAGTAATTATATTACTCAGTAAGTGACCCCACTACCGGAGCCGGGCTAGGCACCTAAATTCTTTAAGTGCATCAACCATAAGACATATCTAACATACTTTTATAGGGAACTAGTTATACTCGCCCTACAGTTGGTTCTAGATGTCCACAAACCTCTGGAGCCCCGAAGGAACTCTTACCTCTGGTGATCCAAAAGGAACACAAACCTCTAGTATACTCGAAAGAGCATAACCTCTGGTGAACCCGAAGGAACACAACCTCTAGTGAACCCGAAGGAACACATCCTCTAGTGATCCCGAAGGACCACAACCTCTGGTGAACCCGAAGGAACACATCCTCTAGTGACCCCGAAGGACCACAACCTCTGGTGAACCCGAAGGAACACATCCTCTAGTGACCCCGAAGGACCACAACCTCTAGTGAACCCGAAGGATCACATCCTCTAGTGACCCAGAAGGACCACAACCTCTGGTGAACTCGAAGGAACACATCCTCTAGTGACCCCAAAGGACCACAACCTCTAGTGAACATCCAACCGACGTAGGAGAGTTACCACTACCCATCTTACATGCTCAAACATCATTCTATGGGTGGAAAGCTGAACTGAACTTCAAAAAAATTGGATGCCAAATGAGGGTCTCTAACGGACATAATTAAAATTGGTATCCCCCAAAGTGTGATAACCTCTTTCATAATAAAACTAGGAAACTTCAAATATTGAAAATCAGCAGTACTCTTTAACTTACTCTAAGAACCTTTGTGAGCTTAGGAAATCGTACTCTTTTAAAACATGCATTTGAACTGATCGAGCTGGCAGAGAGAAATCTATATATGTGCGGCGAAACAATTGGTCATACTTGATACAACATAGTCCTAAGATGCGTAGCAAGGAAAAATTTGGTCCATTGGGATCCACTTCTACTTTAGACGCATTAACTGAGATGCCCATCTTGGTAGCTACAGGTGTGAGAAATCACATTTTCCAACTAAATCTCATATTCATTAGATGCCTAGTATGAAACTTTATACTACCTAGAGCTGTAAAACTTACTTGTCGAACCTCATGTTACTCCTTAGTCTTAAACAATTGCATATTACTATTTTGATCATGCTACAAACGAGTCTGGGAATCTTTTTCATAATAAGTTTTCTGAAGTCCTTGGACACTATAGGGCATTAGTCAAACTAAAACACATCTCTTTAACCTCAAAATAACAATATCCAAACCTTGTCGCTAGTTTTTTTTTTTTACAATAAAAACCTTCCTGGTTCGCAAATCTATCTTGAGAATATCCATCTCCACAGAGTCGATAAACTCCTCGTCCATGCTAGAAAAAACATACTATATGTGGCGTTCCAAGTTCAGGATTCAAAATTCGGATTTGACACATAATGGCTCCGACATTCCCTTGTGACCTGACTACTCTACCATGATCAACTCTTAATATAGTTGATACATAAGCACGTGGATTTCAACTCTCTTTAAAACATACCAAACCAGTATGCCCAAAGGCAAAAAATTAAGGCGTCTGGAAAACTTCCATAAATAGCTCATGTATCTGCGACTTGCTATTCAACTCTACTATAACTACTTTGTAGGCAGCTTTAAGACCGAGAGTGTTCTAATCTCAAGTTCATCTTTTGTGCTAGTAGTTAGCCAGAAGATCTAGATTAACTACTTAACTTGAACTCTCGTACAATGGATCTCTACTTAGAGTTAGATTTCTTTCACATTTAAACCAAATCCATTGATCACTAGTTTCTAGTTATAACTTGAACCCAATGTCACAATCCCCTAACTTTCGTTAATACTTTTGATGGTGTACCTTCTGACCATTAAAGCCTCAACATTCTATGTCAATAGTTTCAATACAACCGTTGCTACTACCAACTCCACTTTAGATTATCCATCATACCTTTTTTTATTTTGAAAAAAAAGACTTTGATGTCGAAACTGAGCTTCACAACTAATGTTTTATACGATTCCTCCACCACCACATAGTGAGGTCCAAAGTTTCAAATGGTAGTGAGAGATTCTTCTTTTACACCAAAACTAACACCTAGTAACCACTCATAATATGTCTTCAATCCAAACCATATTCAAGTACTTTGAAGTTTTGAACACATTAATTTCCTTTCTTTCCAAAGTAGTCACCTTCCTTAAACACGTTTCTTTAAGACCAACACTTAAGGTGCTCTTCTTTCCTTTCCAAGTGTGACACAAACTCACTACACAAGGTGTAGCTCTACTTACCTCCTCCATGAGTCTTACCTTTTCAACCTAAATTTTCATGTTATAGAATCCTCTTTCACCAATTATCATTGCCTTTCAACTCTAAATGTTTCTCTTGTGATCTCTTTAGCTTAACTAAATTCTTTTCATCTTAACCATGGTATGGGTAACTAAGTACCTTGAGGTACTTCTTAAGTTTGACTCTTTAGTTCAAAAGCCACATTTTTTTTGTAAGTCCTATTCAAACTAGCTTTCCTTCCACATCACACCAACTAAACAAGGTATTTTTTAGAAAAGTTTGCTCACATGAAGTTCACTTACTTTCCGGCTTGAACATTTTCACTCTTCGAGTACTACACATGAATAACCAAAGTACATCATGCAGTCCATCAACCTTAAACTCCACAATAGTATTCTTGTCATATTAAACCTCAAGAGTTTTCATATAAGAGGCACCAACTCCAATGGCTAGAAATTCCTTGGGATGCCTTATCCCCTTAGACAAACCTTTTTTTTTCCCTTTTTAGGCACGTTATTCGAAGAGCCAAAACACACACTTATTCAAATCACCAATCTTCAGTGCCACCAATGTGATCATGTCCTAATAACCCTTTCAAAATTCTTCTTGAGACATTTGACTTAATGTCAAGCAACCTTTAAATAAACTATAATCTCTTTCTCTTCTCCTTTCTATCTTTAAAACATCCTTAATCTTGTCCTTAAGTACGTGTCTCAGGAGAGAATTCTTTGTACTGCCACTAAACTCAATACAAAACACAACAATAGCCCTTGATGAACTATTGTCTATAATAGTTTATTCCTTGGCTTAATCATATATATACTTTTATTCCTAAACTGCCATAACTCTACATAATTTTATCAATTTTTAAGATCTCTAAACTGAACTATATATATTTCTTTCAAACAGATCTTCCATGAGATAAACTAGCACAAGGTGACCTCATAATAATTCTTTTTTTTTTTTTTTTTTGTAGTGCCTTAACTGAATAATCAATTTATAATAACTTCTATCGAGTCACTAGCCTAGCATTAGAACACAACTGGTGCATTTAAGCTAAACAAATATTTTAACGCACAACTTTTCATGGGAAAAAACCTACATGCAAGACATACCTGGCGATGACGAAGAACCCCTTCATGGTCATGGGAACCCCTCGACTTATTTAGTAAGTCAGTCTACAGAACCCAAAACTCTGAGCTCTGATACCAACTGTAACGACCCGACTAATACAATCTAATCGGACCATTACTCAATGCATGCATATTTTAAAAAAAGACACTATGCTAAATAGTAAGAAAGAAACAATGCTTCTCATGGAAATTCCTGTTTATATAAACTCAAGCAAAACAATGCATAAACATATAAAAAAGGAAATCTTGGTTCGGGGTACCCCTAATAAAATCGATAAAATTTCATGAAACAGAAATCCACATATCAAATAAAAGACAAGCTTCAAAACAAAATTTGACAATTGGACAAAACTCATTAAAACATGCAATACTAAGCGGAAGCTACTACGGGTCCCGTGAAGCCATCAAGGATTCCTCTTGTCATTCGCTAGCACATTTTTTCCCTTACCTGAAAAAAATATAAGATGAAAGGATGAGTAATTATATTACTCAGTAAGTGACCCCGCTACCGGAGCCGGGCTAGGCACCTAAGTTCTTTAAGTGCATCAACCATAAGACATGCATATCTAACATACTTTTATAGGGAACTGGTTATACTCGCCCTACAGTTGGTTCTGGATGTCCACAAACCTCTGGAGCCCCGAAGGAACTCTTACCTCTGATGATCCCAAAGGAACACAAACCTCTAGTATACTCGAAAGAGCACAACCTCTGGTGAACCCGAAGGAACACAACCTCTAGTGAACCCGAAGGAACACATCCTCTAGTGATCCCGAAGGACCACAACCTTTGGTGAACCCGAAGGAACACATCCTCTAGTGACCCCGAAAGACCACAACCTCTGGTGAACCAGAAGGAACACATCCTCTAGTGACCCCGAAGGACCACAACCTCTGGTGAACCCCAAGGAACACATCCTCTAGTGACCCCGAAGGACCACAACCTCTAGTGAACCCGAAGGATCACATCCTCCAGTGACCCAGAAGGACCACAACCTCTGGTGAACCCGAAGGAACACATCCTCTAGTGACCCCAAAGGACCACAACCTCTAGTGAACATCCAACCGACGTAGGAGAGTTACCACTACCCATCTTACATGTTCAAACAAATTCGCACTCCTTCCATTCCATAAATTCATACATTAATAGTACTGTTCATAAACACTTCACAGTACAAACATATGCATTATCATTCACATAAATCCTTTAGACATGGGAATTTCATACAAGCATGCTATATCACATGGGGCTTAGATATTCTACTACATCATGGCAACTAACATATGGCGAGAAAGCGGTTCAGGTAGTAAGATCACTTACATTGAGACTAGGTGCAAATAGCTAACCAAGCAGCCAATTCTCACAAAATGCTTGAGTTAAAACCCCAAAGTGCAACTAAGCCACAATCTTCTTCCATACTTCAAACAATGAGTCCAACCAAAATGAACCCTTAACCCCGCTTGGACAGCTTGTTTCTGATTCCAAAATCCATGGAAGCCTGAATCTAAAATCCAACCTCAATGAGTAACAACAATTAAAACCAATTCACGAAATTACGAGAAAATCAACAATACTTACCCAAACAGTCCTGACCTAACCAAGTCTTGAAATCCTAGCGTAACTCACGAAAAGGGATAATGCTAGAGAGAGCAGCTGGGCAACAACTTGCAAACCCATTGACATCCAAGATTGGCTTAAGTATATATATATATATATACTTCTTTAAATTCTCTTTCCTTTTCCTTTTCCAGAACCCTAAATATATATATTTAAATTTCCATTTTCCTTTGCCTTTTCCTTTTCCTTTTCCCAAAACAAAACACAACTTATTTAATATAATATTCCTCAACCCATCAAATCAAATCTTTTCCAACCACCACTTAATAATTTATTTAACCAAAATATCTTCTAACAAATCAATTCCCCAACTTAAATTCAATTCTAACTTATCCTCATATTTTCTTAAATTAATCAAGTTCTTAAATCTCACCCAATTTCTATTTTAAATCCAACTTTTAAATCTCTCCCAAATAAATTCAATTTTCCACTAATTGAATCAAATCCAAATCTTTTTATCACGATTACTTTAAATTGAATTATTTTCTCAACATAATCCAATTAAAGCTTCAAAATTCAAACAATTAACCAAATAATTCAAGAAAATAAATTTTTTAAAAAAAACAAATTACTTGAAAATTTGGGATGTCACAGTTTTTATTATTCTAAATTTATTCTTGTTGGTGTATCAACATGTACATGAATAGTATATTTGATATATTTTATATCTGGTATATCAGTCATTTAATATACTTTTATTTGGTATGTGGGTTGAGTAATATACCAAAAATAAAGTGTATATAAACTATAGATTGAATATACGAAATTTATTATTCATAAACCATATTTATCAATTAAGAAGTGCTTGTTCATTTACAATTATTCATAGGTTTAATTTCAATCCTTTTTCGTCTTTCTAGAATATTAGTTTTCTAGTACACTATAATCAACTTATAATGGTTCAATCTATTATGTTAATACCCATTTTGAATGAATGTTGATAAACTATTAGTACACCAATGTTACACTTGAAAATGAATTTTGAACATGGGTTGATATATAAGATATACTTGAACAAATGTAGTTTAAGAAGTATTGATATACTAATAATATGCAAACATTTTATACTTGAAATGAGTTTTTGGTTAATGTTGATATAATACTAGTACACCAACGTTATAATTAAAATTTTATTTAGAAGAAATGTTGATATACTTCTAATACAATAATGATAAACTTAGAATTAGTTTTTATCAGCATTGATACAATATTGATAAAATAATTTGTACTTTAAATGCATTTTGAATAAGTTTCTAACTATGACTATTATGCAATAATAATATATATACTTAAAATGAATTTTGAATGAGTATTAATATATTATTGATATACCAATGAAATACTTAAAATGAATTTAGGTTATGAGTAATATATATTGATATACTAAAAATGTACATGAAATGAATTTTTAATGACTACTTATATACTATTGATACATATAGGTTACAATTTAAATAAAATTTGACTAAGTGTTGATAATTACTGATACACTAAATACTTAATATTGCATTTTCAGCTCATTATGATATATCATTGATATACTAATGATCTACCTACAATTCATTGTGAAATAGTATTAATATACAATTGAAATATCAATGTTAAACTTTAAGTATTGTTCTAAATGATATACTTCATATTTGGTATATGATAACTTAGTGATATATGAAATATGCAATATTTGTTAGACAATTGATATACCAAATTAAATATAATTTATATACCATTGAAATTATATAAAAAAATTAAAAATAAAACATATGACTCGACAAAATTAATGCATTTAACATATACTATCAATATCAAAATTGAATAATCGAATGAAAATAACTCTATATCAACAAAATCTATATATATATATATATATATATATAATTAGTAGTGGAGAGGGTTTAAGTGACAACAATAAGAGCCAGAGCTAAAGTTAAAAGGTTGAGAATTTGAGAATGATTGGCAAGTGTAGAGTCACCAAAATCATATTTGAATGAGGAGATATTTGACATATGTGTTGGGAATGGGATCATGACAAACATCCCAGAGAAAAGTGAGAACAACGTGGAGATTAAGAAAATAGAGACATGAAAAAGAAGAGAGAGTGATAAATAGTGGATGTTTGTGTTCTTGGTAGTTCATTCAAGACGTAGCAAATGGAATGCATCACCTATACATGAAGTTCATATTTAAGATAAGTGAAGATGTTACCTTGTGTTTGAACAAGCTCGAGATGATGATTACAAAGTTGCATTACGAGGCAATTTTTAGATTTGAGGACAATTCTCTTCAAGGAAGAGGAGAATGATAAGGAAATAGGTGGCAATGATAAGAGCAAGAGCTAAATATTCTCACATACGGTAAAGAGTTGCAACCTTTCAAGATTCAAAAGACACATTTTCACCCAAAAATACATAATGAATTTGAAAATTCAGATTCATTCTCATCTTTAACACATTATAAACTTAGTGATTTCGTGTATTTGTACTTATTGAAGATTCATGTATAAACTTGAAAGATTGGGGCTGAATCTGGACAACATAGACGAAAGGTTGTATCTTTTGATGATGATATTTTATTTAGTATACATAGTGTCGTATTTTTCACCTTTGATATAGAAGTTGACTTTGAATATGGAACTTCTCTTCAAGTTTATATCTCTCTCGAGCTTTAGGCTTTCTTTGTATATTGTGTTTAGAATTTTCAATCTAATTTGATCAATTAGATCGAGGAGAGTTCAAAATGTTAAAGATAGAAGCAGGTTCTACTTTCTTCTCGATTTTTTTATCAATCGTAGTTTCTTTTTATCATTTGCTATCAAAACTTATTATTTTGAGAAAATACTTGGGTGCAGCTCTTGTGCAGTCCTTGCTACACCCAATTAAAATTGACGTATTAATTCTTTTAAAAAAAATTATATGTAGAGGAAGAAAAACATAAAACTTAGGTGTAGCCTAGACTATATCTAAGTATTGTTTATTATTTTCGTGGTAGTCCTAAATTCAAGGAAGATGTATCTAAAATTAAATCTCACAATGTTCTTTAATTTTCAAATTGGTCATTATCTCTAACATATTTAAATATATCTATTTTCTACATTTTAGATTTTGTTTTGTTTAACTCACTAATATGAGATATGAGATGAATGAAGATTTTTCTTAAATTTATGACATTCATTAAAATTTAAAATTAAATATTAATATTAATAATAATAATAAAATTTTATTCTAAGTACCCAAACATGGGTTTGGCTGCAAATGCCAAACTCTCCTAATTCCAGACCCATGGGTCAAACACCATCTAAGGGTATTTTCTATTTTATTTTATTTTATTTTTTATTTTTTTTAAGTTTAAGGGTATCTTTTAAACTTTTAAAAGGTATTTTTGATACAAAATATTAACGGTTTCCGTTCAAAATTAACAGTGAGGTTACTTTTTAACTCATTTTGGAAGTTTAAGATTATTTTTGAAACTTTTGAAAGTTTATGTATTTTTCACTTACGTTTTAAAGTATTTTATATAATTTAGCTAATAAGATTTTTTTTTTTTTTTCCTTATAGAGGCAAAGTAACCGCTAGTTGTTCATGCCCCCATATAATATGCTTTCTAGGGGTGGAAAGGTTTGGTGGTAACCAAACATTTTAGAATTTTATGTTAAATTGAACCGGACCAAACCGTTTTAAATTCAATTTTGCTAAATTTTAAAAAATATGCGTATATATATTTTTAATTAAAAACGATTTGTTTTGGTTCGATTTTAAATTCGTTTTTGCTCTTTAAATTAAAATTCTTCCATTTTTATTTTGCTTTTGCTTTCTTTTAAAAATAAATAAATAAATAAACAAACATATATAATAGTTAAAAACGGTTTGGTTCTGTTCGGTTTCAAATTCAGTTTTTGAAATTGAAACCTAATAATTCGGTTTGAAGATTTATTCAAACCAAATCAAACTGCATTTTACAGTTGGTTCGATTTAGTTTAAGAAAATGGTTTGATTTTTTGGGTTTGAATGACCACCCCTAATACTTTCTATTAATAACAAAATTTATGTGTATTTGTCTTTGTATGAATGAACATTGAATTTTATTTTATTTTATTTTTTAAATTAATCGTTATGGTGAAAGATTAATTTATCTTTAGGGTTGTTTGGGGCATTAAACTGAGTTCATATGTGAAGTTTATAAGTATGTAGATTTATATGTCTATTTTTAGAGTATTTGGGATACTAAGTTCAGTTCATATGTTAGTATCTGGTGTTTTTTTTTTTTTTTTTTTTTTACATAAATAATATGGTTTTAGTGGTTTTTTTTTTCTACAAACTTTTTAATCCAAAAATTCTACATTTTTTTAATAAACAATAGATTGCACATTGTTTTATTGTTTTTGTTAAGTATTGTTAGGAATTTGGGGAAATGGAGTTTAAGGTTTATTTTTTATCATGCATTTTAATGTTTTTTTAAAAAATAAATAATCATTTTACGAATTTGTACATGTGACATTTCTAGTTAAATTGGACAAAATTATATTATATTCGTTGGAACAAAATAAATTTAAATTTATATTATATGTGAAATAGCCTCAAAATATAATCGTACCATAATTACCCTATTAATGGCCAGGGTCATGTTACATGTAATAAAGGCCACATTCTCCACCCCAATTATATGATAAACAAAAAATTATAAATGATATGGGCCAACAAATGGCCAAATTCACGTGCACAAAAAAATTACATAAACGTTCATTCAAATCTTCTATCTAATATATATATGGTCGACAACTTCTTACTATTTTTCAAATTCCAGTTCAACCAAGCTTTTGTTGAGATTAACTTGAAAGAAAATGTTTTGGAAAAGTCATTTTTATATAAACAAGTTTGTGTTATATGGTTAAAAGTGAACTTCCACCAAAGAAAATGTACACTATATTTTGTTACTCAATACCCTCGTGATTTACTCCAACTTTACAAATCATCATTTCCTTGCATTGTGCCCCCCATTTCTTTTTCTCTAAATTATAAAAAAACAATCAATTAGCATAATTAATTCAATAGAAAATACTAATTCACTGCTAAGTAATTTTTTAAGAAAATGACACACATAACATGTTATTAATAAAGATGATTAAAGAAATTTGATCCATTCAGAGGAATCAAAGAAAATTTAAATCAAGCTCAAATAATTGAACTCAAATTAGGGCTCTAGTTTTAGCTAAGTTATAAAAATTAAATTGATTGGGAAAACTATTATAAATGGTAAAAATATCAAATTAAGTGATAGAAGTTTATTGTAGTCTATTGCTGACTGACAATGAAATTTTTTTATAGCTCTAGTTAATTTGGCTCATTTTACTATATTTGAAAATAACCCAATTGATAATGTAACTTGTCTGTGTGGCTAAATTAAATATATTCAAAACTGGTTAACTCTTAAATCATAGGTCGTTAACTCACAAGTTTTAAACAAACTCTAAGCTAATAATTTTACAATTTAAAACGAAATCTCCACTAGATAGTTTTGCATCTTTACTATTCTATTATTTTTTTTACATTATACTTGTTTCTTTTTTTTTTTTTTCCACCAATTAGGGCTTATATTTTTGTCTAGCAAACACTTAAATTCTCAGATAAAATTATAAAAATAAAAATGGTTTTTTCAAAACTACTTGTTTAGTTTTTTAAATAGGTTGTTTTCAAATATAGGAAAATGAATCAAAATATTTATAAATATAGCAATTTTACGGTCTATCTGTGATATATCGCGATAGACTACTATCCAATCTATCACAGTTTATCGCAGATAGATTATGATATTTTACTAATATTTTAAATATTTTCAACAATTTTATCATTTAAAATAATTTCTCTTTTCAAATTTTGGTTGGATTTAACATTAATAAAAAAATGAATACAACAAATACATACAAACTTATAGGTAGAAATATTGTTTATAAGATGAATTTTCAAAAGTTAAAAATAAAAAACCAAAAGATTATCAACTTGGCCTAAAAATAAGTATTATGTATGTTCTTTTTACAATATATGACGTGGAGGAATCAAACATCTGACATAAATGTCAATAGTACAAATTTTATATTAGTTAACCAATGTTCATGCCGACAATATAAGGGGTGTTTAATGCTACTCTTATGTTATTTGATTAATAAAAATTGAAATAAACTAATATAAGTATAAGCTTGTACGATTGTCTTTGAGATACAAAGTAGATCCCATCTCACATATTGAAAAAAAAAAAAAAAGGAATTAGTGAGGGAGAGAGGTTATAGTCACGGGATAATAATGCACTCTACAAGTGGGATATTTTTCTATCTTTGAATTTGGAAAATTATGCATCTTCATTCATTCCATCCCCCCTTTCTCAATCCTTCTCTTTTTATTCATTAATGCAGTGAAATATCAAGCTTCTCACATTCACGAATTTAATACCGACTTTAATATATAATAATATTAAATATTATATAAACTTTGATATCTATCAACCTCGAAGTCAGTGTTCGATTTTCTCACTTTCCATATTATAAAAAAAATTCTTTTCTTAAACTTCGAAATTTGTTATAAAAAATACTCTTGAAATTTTAAAACTATTTCAATAATATATCTTCGGCAAAATGAGCTATGGAAATGGAGATGGTAGCTTATGTATAAGATTAAAAGGGGTATGTAATATTTTTATAGCTATGGAAGATTAAGTTCATTGGTATTATTTTTTTTTTTAGTACAATAATTGTAGGAATGAAGGATCAAACCTTCCATCTCTAGGATGGAAAGTCATGCCATCATATTGTCATGCCAATTATCGTTGAGCTAAGCTTGCTATTGTTACTATGTTTTATCTCAAAAGATATCAATAAAATCATTTACATAATTAATTTGTATAAATCAAGTGTCACACCAATTTGCGTGAATAATTTAAATGATGTCATTTATGCCTTTCCATTTTTACACGTTGGCCTTTGCATCAATTTCTATATTTTCGTAACAAGAGAGAGAGTTTGTAATATGTATAGTTGAAACTTAGCCCAAAATTTATTGGTATTTTGTATAATTAATTGGGTTTAGTTTGATAACTATTTGTTTTTTTGTTTTTAAAAATGAAACTTATAAATACTAAATTCCACCTCCCTAAGTTTCCATGATTATCTGTTTTCTATCAATATTTTCAAAAACGAAACCAAATGGTTTTGAAAACTAAAAAAAATAAAATTAAAAAAATCTGTTTTTATTTTTAAAATTTGATTAAGACTTCCAATGGTTTTTTCTTTTAAAGAAATGTGAAGACCATAATAAAAACATTTAGAAAAAGAATTATCTTAATCATTAATTGACCCAAAAATTTAAGTCAATAGGTAAAGATAAATTTAAAATATTAACATAGTAGGCAATCTTAATTTACCTTAAAACTGTAATGACCCAACTTTCTACGACCTGAACTAGGTCGTCACTATATGCTATGCATACATCTTAAATGACTCTTTTTCATAATTTTATTAAAAATCAAAAGAAATTTTCACTAAAATAAATATTTTTGCAAAAACCAAATAATTAAAAATCTTTAATCGGGGTACCCCTTGTACAATCTAATAAAACATGAAACTTGCATCAAACATCTGACTGTGAGAAATTTTAAAGGAAAAATAAAGTTCTGAATTCAAATGACAGAACCAAAATTCTTAAAGACTAAATAGTAAATCTTTTGTGCGGAAGCATTTGACTAGTTCTAATGACACAATCAAGGTTTTCCTTCATCATTCGCCAGGGTATCCTTTCCTTTACCTAAAAAACATAACATGAAAAGAATGAGTACAAAATACACAGTAAGTAACCCCACTACCACGGGCAGGCTAAACACTTATATCATACTAGTGGGACATGCATAAATAACTAATCCCGGATGACCTTCTAATGAGCGACTTAACCCATCCTAACACACATTTGGTGGCCCAAAGGCTCACAAATGTAGTAGGGGACCCATGGCCTGAATGCTCACAAACATAGTAGGGCACCCGTCGACACCCGATAGCATAGTAGGAAACCCATAGGTCTCCGGTAACATAGTAGGAAACTCGTAGGCTTTCGGTAACATAGTAGGAAACCCTTCAGCTTTCGATATCATAGAAACCTTTAGGAGGGTAAATTGTCACTTTTCTCTAAAACTGCTTTATCATAAATCATATCAACATGGGCTAATACCATTTTTAGATATAAGCAGCTCAATTTCACCCAAACTAAGCAAATCATTCATAATTGGCCAAATCGCCTGGCTCAAGGCAGTAGAGTGAAATTACTTAACTTGAAGTTAAGTCCAAATAGCTATTAGAGTAACCAAATCCCACCAAATTCTTGACTTAAGACCTAAAACATAAATCCAAAATTAAATTAAATTCGTACACTTAATTCCAAAACAATTACGGCAATTATTACCTAACGTGCAAGTAAGTCGCAGTCCTCTTTCAACCTCTAATCAACGGGTCTAATGTAGACAAATCCACAATTAAGGGTTAAGAATCAACAAAATCGACCTTAACGTTGCTGGACAGCAGCTCCAAAAGCTCCAAAAACTCCAAACCCTTAATCTATAACCAAAATATCATGGGTGTCAAAGAATCGAAACCAACACTTAATGGGTTAATAACAGTTTTCAAGAAAACCCACAAAATACCCAAACTTACCCAAATATCCAAGGCTCCGACGACTTACAGCAAGAACCGACAACACATGCAGCAGATAACTCTTGACAACAACAACAATGACCAACAACTGAGGAAACAACGAAAGGACCCGCAAATCTGCTACTTCGCGCGTCGATTGGATTGGACGACATTCACATGGTCGGCAGCAACAACAGTGGCGCGATGTGACGATGTAACCGGCAAAGACTTAACAGAAGAGGGTGGCGATTAAGACCGAACAACTGAAAGAGAGGAGGAGAGAGAGAGACGGTGCGTGCAAAGGAGAAGAAGGGAAAATTGCTATTTCTAACCGAAAATATTTTTTATGGACAAAACTAACCTCTTTTTTAAAACTTCTTTTTCTAACCCTTTTTTCAACTTTTTAGAGTTTTACAGGTGGGTCCCACATGGTGAAATGACGTTAATACCCCCAAAAACCATCTTCCTCAACACTCGAACCATTGTCTTCTTCCCTAAACCCACCTTGAGTCCCACATGGTGATCGTGTAGGAAATGTCTGAAATCAGATAAAAAAGAATTTAGTATGCATTTTTTGTTCGCTGTCATTTTTCTCGTAAGTTGAACAAGTTTACGGAAAAAATGATAAAATGCTCAAATCTCATAAACGCCAACGTTTAGGAAATTGGGCATTTTGTTAGAAACCTTACTGGAAAAGTCACATAATGCCCAAATTTTCTGAAAGTTGGTGTGTATTTTGGCTTTCTGTGAATATCGTCTCGCTAGTATCGATCTCGCTCTCGTTGGTATCTTTTCATTGGTCTCGCTCACACTAGTCTCGCTTTACCCTATCAAAACATTTTTCCTTCCCGATAAGCGGTTCCATTACTTTCCCAAAATCAGGTTCACCATCCAACAGTTCAAATTTCAAATTTTCCTCTTTTATAATGGGTTTTTCAAAAGACTTTCCCTTTTCTTACATTTTCTGAAAGTTCCCTTCTACTTCAATTTTCCCAAAATAGTCTCTTCTTACCTAAACCCCGAGGCCATCCTCGCCTACTTCTGAATCCCTAAAAACCCTCGTCTTCTTCCCGAAAAACTGTTGAATCTTCTCGATTTTAGTCGGATCTCCATTCCTCGTTGGACTCTATACATGTATCTTCAATGGTATTTTGTCTAAAGTCCATTTTTTTTTATAGTACTCTCTAATTTATGTCATTTGTGATAAAACTCCATCCCATGTGCCCTGATTTCTGGAAATAAACCCACAAAGAACTTCTTTGAAATGCTGATGCCAAAATTTAGGTTTTCGAATAGTTGGCGATAAAAAACGAAAAAGAAATTTAGGTTTTCTGGTAGAGGAGGTTTAATATGTGTAGGAAATGCCTGAAATTGTATAAATGTAGGAAATGAGTAAATCTCATGAGTAACTTTCTTGTCACGCTCTCGCGAGTAAAGTAACAGAATCCCAAATTTCTTGGTAGGTTCAAACCTTTCGCGGATTTGGGTATTCTGTTACTTTTGCTTGAGAATCTTTGATTTATTTGTGTATGTTAGCATGAATTCTCATGTTCATATTGCCCTATTGTGTATTATGTGTAGGGATTTCATGGAGCCAAGGATCTTGCTTGAGGACTAATTTAAGGCATTGACATGGTGTAGTCATTTAATTCACACTCGAGATGTCATCTTCAGGAAGGTATCTAGGGTCCAGTTAAATATGTCGAGATAAACCATTTTTGGACCCATCCTAGACTGTAACCTCATCCTTAATGGCCAACTGATACACACCTACATCTGAGGGAGGTAAGAGACGAGAGGTCAGACGTAATTTTCTTAAATCTTTTCAAGAATAAAGTGTCCTTTGGTAAGAATGAGTTTGACCTTGTAACTGGGTTCTGGGTTGAACGGGGTATATATAGAGGTCGGCGAACCCTAGTAGACTTAGGAGGCTATATTTTGAGAACCAAACCAATAAAAAACAATTGGAAGCAGAAAAGGAGTTCGTAGTCATAGAGTTTGGGAGCAATGAGGATGCAGTGAAGGTCGCATTTGCATTCTTCATTGACTGCATTATGATGAGAGGGAGAAGAAACAAAAGTTTGACGAGAAACTCCTAGGGTTAGTGGATGACTGGGAGGTATTCTGTAATTACTACTGGAGTGGGGTGATTTTTAGTAAGATGATTACCAGCTTAAAGAGAGATTTTACTCTTGCTATAAACCATGGCGACCCCACCAAAAGACTACGAGATACACGCTATATGGGTTCCCTATAGCCTTCCAAGTTAGATAATATTTTTTTCCTATAAGATTAATATTTTTTCCCTTCATTTATCATGTATTAAATTTAACTCTTTTTTTTTTAGGTGTGGGTGCATGAGACGATTTCGTCCCTTACGAATCAGGTTGTTGTCCGTGCCAATGAGACGGAGATACCATGTCTCTCAAGGTGCGTGTGTAATACCTCTCTATCGTACAACGTCCTCTGCAAGGATATCTTCGACTTAGATTAGGTAAGAAAACTAATCGTCTTCTTGTTACGTCTTAATTCTTATTATGTCTTATTTCATAGTTTGGTCATGTAACCTGTTCTACGTGTTGTGCAGGCACTGAATGTAGTTACCACAAGGTTGGTAGCTAGTGTAGAGAAGGTGGTTCATATGCAGCAGGTAGCACGGGCACCTAAGGCAAGTGTACTGTCTCCCGATCTCATCAACGTTCGCATACTGAGACCGCTACTACGTGTTGCTGAAGGTCAACAGGAGGCCCATGTGGAAGAGAGAGGCAACGATCATAGGGACGATTGTGAAGAGGACGTAGTAGATGAGGGTGGAGAGGCTGCTCGTCATGAGGATGTATTCCACGAGGACCCAGTTTATCAGCATGTCCATGACGAGACTATGCCTGACATCCATGGTAGCAGTTCCCATTTCAACGATGAACTTAGACGAATTAAGACCTGTCTAGAGCAGTTTTAGACTGGGGTGATGACAGAGTTCATCACCATGAGGTCAGAGCTCGCTATGAGTTCTGAGTTTGTTGATGTGAAAGTTGGACCTCTCGCAATTATGGGATATCTGCAGAAGCTGTCAAAGGTACTTTATTTTCCATTAAATTTAAGTTACTTTGTTATATATCTTATAGTAGAGTTTTGTAAACTGTTATTTATTCGCACACTGCAGGATAAATATGTGGAGGCACCACAGTTTGGTGGATCTCGAGATGGGGATGGAAAAGGCAAGAGAGGTGGTGACGACATGGCATCTGATGCTAAGGATGAGATTGAAGAACATGTTGAGCGGCAACCGAATCAAGCGGGTGGGGAAGGTTCTTCTACACCCTCCATTGATTTGAAGGTAGGCGACCCCCCAAGTGTAAACTTTACTTTCATTTCTAAGCATTTAACTTAACTGTGTATTATTGTTGTGGACTTAGACAAATTTTCTTGTTTAGGTTGGAAGGAAGAGTGGAGGAGAAACTGAGGAATGTTGGCTTGTGGATTTAGCCAAGAGTACTTTTGGTAAGCCTAATCTTAAATCCTTATGAGATATACCGAGCTTGAGATTTATTTTGACAAGCCAATTAGAATGTAATAGATTTAAGAGGGTTGTCATCATTTGAACCAAGGTGGAATGTTGCTATTAAGGATGATAATTATCATTAATATTATTATTATTATTATTATTATTATTATTATTATTATTATTATTATTATTATTATTATTATTATTATTATTATTATTAATTAAAGGGAAGTTATAAATTAGAATCAAGTTTGTGGATATATAAAAAAAAAAAAAAGAAAAGAAAAGAAAAGAAGACGAAGTGGAAGTGAGTCAATGGTGGGCTAAAAGGGAGGAAGAAAGATAACAACATTTGGTTTTGTCGACTTTTCACCCCCTCCAAACCTACACAAACTCGTGGCTCTTCAGTTACGCATCAAAAGGGAGAAGAAGGAGAAGATATAGGTTGATTGGGGTGGAATTTTGAAGGGAAACTTGGTGGAATTCAAAGAGAAATTAAAACTAGTCTGGAATTCGTGCAATCTGGATAGGTTGTGATGTTCAAAAGATATCAAGCTGTAGAGATTGAATTTGGAGCTGAAAGTTTGAAGTTAGTAAGTTAACTCATTTCTTAATAACTTTTGTGAAGGATGACTGAGTTAAATGTGAAGGAAAATAGGTGAAATTGTAGGTAGAAGTGACTGGTTTGGTGTTTCAGGTAGTCTGGAGCAGGGTTGAAGGAGTTTGCGTTATCTATCAGAAGAAGATGAGTTAGACCCTGAAATTTGGAGGTAAGCTACACAATCATCTACAAGTTTGTAAGAGGAAGTAAAATCTAATTCTGGTTAGAAATACTATTTTTGGCAGCTGGAAGTGAAGACAATATCCTTGAGGCTGACGAGTGAAGCTTTGGTGAGACAAGTCTCGCTAGTAAGCAGACAGCGACACTACGGGTGTGGAACGAGACAAGTCTTGCTAGCTACATTTGTCTCACAGATCTCGCTAGTCTTGCTATTCTAGCTAGTCTCTCTAGTCTCCTTCGTCTCATTAGTCTCGCTCGTATTGTTGGTCTCGATCGTCAAAGTAGTCTCACAAATCTTGTTGGTCACGAAAGTCTCGTTAGTTTTGCTTGGTCTCGCTAATAAGCTAAATTTGAATACTAAAGGTCTATTTGACATATATTTAAGGGAATCTTAAAGAATCTAACAAAAGGAATTAAATTATTTCAGGCTGAGAAGAGCTAGGAGAAGCTTATGATTCATTAAGAGCTTGGGTCAAATTGTGAGTGACTGAATTTTATTTATAATGATTTCTTCTCTTAGTGTTTTTAGTATGTTCAATTATTCTTAAAACATGAATTTTCTAGCATGGATTGAGAATGATAAAGTATGAGTTTCTTGAAATGACTTTGAGTTTGTTTTTACATGAATTGATGATAAAGCATGATGTTTTATGGTGTCAAATTTATGAAAAACATGCAGTTTATTGAATAGTTTGAATCTCTGAGGATTTGCTAAACTTGTGTTTATGAATGAATTATTTATTATCAAAGCATGCCTTATTTTTTATTATCGCAAGGGCACGAAGAAGGCACATGGACAACCTTAAAACAATAATATGGTCCCTAATGTCGTCAAACACGTAGAAGGCATATGGGTAGCCTTAGTATTGTAGTATGGGACCCTAGTACTGAAGGACTCGATAAGGTACTTCGGTAGCGCAGGTTATGATTCCTATGTGCACATGGAGGTATATTCAACGCTATTGTGTTGAGATTACTTCACATAGCTAAGGTATTCGACGTTGGGTGTGTCAAGATTATTCCACCCTGACTAAGGTTGTTTTTTATGTTGAGTAGCGTTGAGCTTCGCTCCGCCTCAACTAAGGAAAATCTTTTTGGCATATGCAAAATTTTAAAAGTTTTCGATGATGAAATGTTTACTGTTTTATTACTATTTATCAAGCATGATTTTGCTGAGATTAAAGCTAAGTATAGTTTTTTGAACCTGCCACTCACTAAGCAACCTAGCTTATTTTTTCCATTGTTTTCTATTTTTCAAGTAGCGAGCAAAACGGGGGTGCTTAACCTACACAACAAACTCGTCTGGGCCTGCTACTAGTTTGTGAACATTGTAAATACTTGTACATAAGACACACAATGTACATATGGGATGTAAAAGAGTGGAAGTTTGTAAATATGTGTTTGGGTTGTATTAAACTGTTGTATACAAGTTCGTAAGTGTTGGATGTCTTGAGTTGTCCATATTATCTAGATATGTAATAATAATTGTTTATCAAGTGTTTAGAAATGGTGGAGGATGGTACAGGTTGATAGTAGATGTTGTAAAAGGATCGACATCTGCTATCATCACACCTTTTCCTAGGTTAAAGAGGATAACTTGGGAGAGGGTGTGACACCAGGTGTGGCTGAGACGACGAGCATTGGTCCAGTGGAGGACTAGTGCACTATACCTGATGTTCGGTCTAATGTGGAGTCTGCCCCCAGTTAGAGACGTTAGTGTTGGAGACTGCCTCCCTTCCTCCACTGGTATGACACATTAGTGAAGATGACATCGAGGACCCCACTGCCTCATCCAGTAAGCAGGCTTATGTAGGTGCTTCGGATCCCAATTCAGCTGACCACCCAATCACTTTTGAGGTTAGTGTCATGTTTAATATTAATTAAAGTAATTACTTGATATTGTTTTCAATTAATCTATTGTTTCGTCCATGCAGGTCACAGCCCCGACTATTGGTACTTTCATCTACACAATCCTCCAACCGACAATCGAATCAGAGAAAAAGATGTTGGAGGAAACTTGGAAACTGAACAGGCTAGCCATGAAGCAGGAAATGGAAGTGGTGGAGAAGTTGGAGACTATTCCAATTCCCATCACATTGACGAGTGTGCTTCGCCTAGATCCCACATCTAGACTCGCTCAGAAGCAAAAGCACCATTAAGCTTGGATGTTGGGTAGTCCATACACTGACCCAGGTGTCAAAAAGCCCAAACGATATAAGGCATACAACCCGATGGTCCACATCCCCAAGCTGTTCGAGCGACAGTTGCAAGAGTGGATTGATAACCCTTTTGTCCATCCAGAGAAGACTCTTCAGCAAACTGTCTTATCAATGAAGCCGAAGGGATGGTGGATGAAGCTCCTCCGTCCACATGAGTTCACAGGTGACGAGATAATCGAGCATTTTGCATTTATTTATTATTTTTTTCAATTGGATCTCTTATGATATTTGAATAACGCATTGTGGGACATCCAGACGATGAATCTATTGTTCGTTTTCCTACGGAACAAGCTCATGTACGGGAAAGAACACGTTCAGCTTATCCACAGTTTCATGACCGCGGACAGAGTTGTGGCGGTTAGTTATCTTGTCAGTTCCCTTATTATATTACTTAATTACTTTTCTCGTAAGCTATCTTTACATATTTTCGGTTTATTGGAAACAGAACTTCTTCTGTAAATCGAACAAGTTGTACCGTGAGTGGAAACGGCCAGACCGAGTGATCACATACAATTAGGAGAAAGATGGCAATGTGCTGAAGTACGTGATGGGGGAAGGTACAGGCTACAACATCCTCTTGATTACTATCAACGCCGTTGATTTGTCGTACAACATTTGTGATCTCTACTGGATCCTAGTAAAGATCGATAGGTAGCTGGCAAGTTGGTAGTTTGGGACTCTATGCGCTCGATGATGACCCGATTGAAATTAGAGGGCTATTTGGAGGTCATGTGAACCATTGTTCTAGCGTTCCTCCATAAGTGTGACGTTCATCTTGTTCGGCTAAACCTCCCACTGACACAATGCAATGTGGAGCGTACAAGACGTACCATAGCAAACGAGGAGTGGGGATTGTGGGATTTTTTGTGCGAAGTTTTTTTAGTATATTGTCACTGGGTCTTCTTTGTCTACCCTAACCTAGGACAACATGCCTTTTTTTAGACGTCAATTTGCTGTACAAATATTTAAGAACAAACCGATTTATTAGTATGAAAAGTTCTTTTAATTTCACTCTTTGTGACTCGTCTAACATTTTCCTAACTCAACCCCCAAAAAATATAAAGAAAAGTAAAGGATGCATTCAGATTAAATTTTGACGTGTCTCTAGTATCGTCTCGCTAGTCTCGCTCTCTTTGGTGTATCGTCTCTATTATGTTTTGCTCTCTCTGCTATTGTCTCTCTACTATCTATCATTATTTTTCCCTGGTCTCGCTCTCTTTGGTGTATCGTCTCGCTCTCCTTGGTATTGTGTCGCTAGTCTCGCTCTCCCTGGTATCATGTCGCTAGTCTCGTTCTCCCTGGTCTTCTTTGCAAGGAGGCTAATGACTAGAATAGATGGATATTCTATGAAATTTTCCGTAAAAGTTGACCAAATTTAATCCTTACTGGAAATTTCATAGAGTCACATTAACATTCATATTTTATGTTTGCCTATAACACAGGAGGTGGAAGAAATTGTTTATATATAATTCGACTTTTTTGTACAAGGATTTGGGTACACATACTTCTTTCTTGAAAATTAATTTGAGTACACATACTTTGGAAAATTCACCACCTATGTCGTATGCAATGGTTGTCTACAAGTTTTTTGGTTGTGGCCTCACTGCCCACACCTAGAACATCTATGGATTTGAACAACCTCACCTACTGACAGAATTCGAAGCTCCTGATAACGACCTACTTGGGAACCTGCATGGGTGGTAAGATCTCTATATCTTCAAAATGAGCTTTGCATATCCCCTGTAAAGCGCTTGTATCTAATATACGAGAAAGCATAGGGTATATGGATCAATGTTTCGATATCGGGCGGCTGCAATTTCATGTGAGCAAGGAATTTTGTAATAATCAAATTCTTTGCATGTACACGTCCTTGCTTCTAAGCCTATAACTCCACCCAAGTGACCATCGGTTACTTCATATTTGTAACGATCGATCGACTTAATTCCATGTCTTCTTAATCTTAATTTCGCCTTAGTGATTATTTTCTCTTCATATGCAGAAAGTGTAGTCTATCAACCCCCAACATCCTCTCACCGCCGATGAAACCAATCTTGCAACAAATCCCGTATGTGATCAAGGAACTTCGTAATTGGTAGGGTCCAAGCATCTTTGAATATGGTGTTGAGGCTTTCAGCTGCATTTGTCGTCATCTGATCAAATTGTTTGCCATACTGAAATGCCCTCGCCCACCTCTCGAAGTAGATGTCCTCCAAATACTGTGCAAATCCTCTAATTGGACGAATCTTGGCTTAATGTACTCGGAAGTTGGTCTCACAAACTGCTTTCACTGCTAGAAAGAAATCAAGGAGCATTACTTCTTTCTTGAAATGCTTGTTCAAATTATGGCTTCGGTGATGAATGCAAAAGCAATGGAAAGCAGATAGAAATACCTTACTGATTGACTTACTAACGCTTGGTTTCCGGTCCGATATAATGACAAACTTCATAATGGCTCCGACTGCCTACTTCACTCTCTCAAAAAACCATGTCCATGCATCATCTGTCTCACCATCCACCACGACAAATGCAATTGGGTATATATGTCTGTTCCCATTAATTGACTTCGCACTAAGCATCACACTCGTAAACTTCCTGCGTAAGTGTGTCCCATGGACTACCAAAACACGTCGCATATAGTTTAGAAAACCCATAATACAAGGACCTAGTACCATAAACACGTACCTGAAGTATTTTCTGTTATCAAGCTTCAAAGCATATAAAGTCCCGAGGTTCATTATTTTCAGGACTTCACCACATGCATATAAGTGGCCGAAGGATTCCTTGGGTCTACCTTGAACCATTATTAAGGTCTCTTCCTTTGACCGTCATGCTTTTTTGTAATTAATGCTGACGCTATACTGTTGGACATTCATATACCTACTTATCTTAAAGAATGTAGAGTCTAAGCTTACAAGCCCTATTCCTCCATCCACATGTCCCAGGTTTACACTTAACAACCAATAGGGACTTCATGGATTTATGGACCAAAGTTTCAAAATTCTGGCACATGGAAAATAGCGATAATGAATATGCGAACTCTTCCTTTGAAAGATATATCTTTTCAGCTTGATGTTGATGTCATCCTTACCAAATAACTGGTCAATCACAATGATAGGCATCACAGGCAAACACATTCCCGACTGTGCAGAACTAGTGTCGACCAACAGTGCTTCATCATCGAAAAATCCCTGGTCAATATCCTCCTCCATTTCAACATCATACTATTCAATATCGTCTCCATCGCCATCTTCAGGTGATACATAATGTTCGTCAAATTCATAGTTTTCGTCGTTGTCATCTTCACCTACATTCTTCTCCCCATAATCAACTTCACCGAGCCCCATTGTAAACCAAAATCTTCCTACCTCGAACCATATCTTGAAGACAATAGACCCTCTGATTCAAAATTGTATAGGTCAATGTAGAAACTATCATCAGCTAGGTCAATCGGGATTACGTTATTCGTTAAGGGGGTTAGTGAAGATACATGGCCATAGAAACCATCGTGTGATGGAAAATATTCTTCAACGGACGCTGGTGCAACGAAAAGTGGTTCAGGGTAATAAGGGGGTGGATATTGTTGCCCTAAGTTATACGAAAGCTTGGATGGTAGTTAGGGCTTTTCATGTTACTTCCCAATACACTAATACACTTGATGCTCGTTGATAAATATATAGGAGACCTACATGCGTCATCCCCATTTAAAAAAGAAACTTAGTTCCTGGTCATTTCTTATCAAATAAGTAGGAATTTTCGATCCAAAATTGTATAAAACATCTTAAAATAAGGTCATGATGGTTCAGATCAACCCCACTAAGTTTATACAACTCTAATAAAAATTTCTCATACCTGATATCACCTCCTATTTCCAAAGCCCCAAGATTATCCCCTATGTAATCTTTTTCATCCTCCCTCCATGTACCACTATAGCAAACAAATATGCGAGGCATTGTACAGGTAGATTTAATAACCGTTAACAGAAGATCTACAAAGAAGGAAAGAAAGAAGCAAACAAAACAAGAGAAAAAAAAAACTGTGATTTTTCTCATAAGGTTGCAAACCGTACGAGAAAAGTCATAGATCCCATTTTTTAAAAAGAGAAATAACATCTTCCTTCTTTTTTCCATAGATGGTTGGAAACTTTGAAAATTTCAAGAACAAAAATTTCTCCCTCCCACAACAAAATTGTCTTTTTTTTCAAAAATTGACTACATGGAACAAAAAAGATATAAAACAAACTATCATGCATACCAAATTCTTTTTCTATCTAGTTTCAGACATTTCCTACATATATTAAACCTCCTTTACCTGAAAATTTTGGATTTTCTTTTTCATTTTTTACCGCTAACTATTCGAAAATCTAAATTTCCAGAAATCAACGTTTCAAAGAAGTTCTTTGTGGGTTTATTTCCAAAAATCGAGTCACATAGGATGAGTTTTATCACAAATGACAAAAATTTGAGAGTATTGTAAAGAAAAATTGACTCTAGGGAAAAGATGGTCTCAGGGTGGGTTTAAGGAAGAAGACAATGGTTTGAGTATTGAGGAAAATGGTTTTTATGTATTAAAGTCATTTTACGTGTGGGACCCACCTCCGAAACTTTGAAAAGTTGAAAAAATGTTAGAAAAAGAAGTTTTTAAAAAAGATGTTAGTTTTGTCCCATAAGAAACTTTTTGGGTTAGAATTAACAGTTTCCCAAGAAGAAGAAAGGAAAAACTTGATTTTCTTTATTTGTTAAATTCGTACTCTAATTCCAAATCTTTATATATATATATATATATATTCCCCTTTTCCTTTTTTTTTTTTTTTTAAATAAAACTATAATTCAAAAAAATTAAAAAAAATAAATAAATATATTCCTTTTTTTTTTTTTTTAAATAAAACTATAATTCAAAAAAATTAAAAAAAATAAATAAATATATTCCTTTTTTTTTTTTTTTAAATAAAACTATAATTCAAAAAAATTAAAAAAAATAAATAAATATATTCCTTTTTTTTTTTTTTTAAATAAAACTATAATTCAAAAAAATTAAAAAAAATAAATAAATATATTCCTTTTTTTTTTTTTTTAAATAAAACTATAATTCAAAAAAATTAAAAAAAATAAATAAATATATTCCTTTTTTTTTTTTTTTCTCCTTCCCAAAACAAATTATAAACTTAAATTCCAATTTCTTTAAATTAACCAAATTCTAAATCTCATCAATTTTCAAATCTTCAAATTAAGTCCAACTTCTAATCTCAAAAATAAATTTAATTTTCCACTGATTTAAATCTTTTATCACGTTTACTTTAAATTGAATTATTTTCTTGACATAATTCAATCAAACTTTATAATTCAAACAATTACCCAAATAATTAAAGATAATAAACTTAAAATTACCTAAAATTTTGGGGTGTCACAACAAATATGGTGAATTGAGTATATATGTGATTAGTTGTTTATCGTCGACAGTAAACTTGGACGTTGGACTACGACCGAATTCTTCAAATTTGGAAAATTTGTCATGACAATGGATAGTTGCATTCATGTCCCAATTAGCCTTGCTGTCATCCCCTCATTTATAACTTCGATTTTCTTAATTTTGGTAGCATAGTTGAATTGATTGAAATGTTGTTGTTTTGTTTTAATACACTACAAAATTCTACTTCCGTCCATCAGGTTCATAATATAAATATGTTGATGAAAACACTATAGTTTATATGCGAAAGTTAGAGATTTAAATTTTCATGGACAATTTGTCAAGTCATTTTTATATAAAATAAACGATTATTTTTTTAATTTTAACTATAATTGTTGGGTTCATCTTAATCTATGTAGTATAGTAAATAATCCATCTTTGCGGAATTTAAAGTCAGAATTTCAATTTTTGACCTCTTAGTCAATGGTAATGCTTGGATTAATTTGCCTTAATATTTTCTTTGAACATATGTACTTTTATATCATATTGGATAAATATAAAGTTCTATTTGAGCCAATTGACAACAAGAAGAGTAACTTGTGCAAGATGATCTCTATGCGCTTAAGTAAAAGTACATCTAATAATGTACATCAACTCAAATAAATTAGGGGACGTTTAACCCACTGAGTGGGGTTAATAAATCTAGGGTTGATATGTTGGAGTTAATAAATTTGTATTTGGAGTGTGGAGTTTTAATTTTAGCTCTCAATAATTGTGAAAAATAGATTAAAAAGAGAATATGGAGTTACTCGATAAATGTGAAAAATAGAGATGAAAGGGAAGATGAAATTCTTTAATAAATGCGAAAGTAGAAAAATGATAGAAAGATAAAGTCACTCGATAAATGTGCAAACTTGAACCGTGTTTACTATTAAAGTTGAGCTGTATACACTCACTTAAGAAGTTGGTGGGCCAAACGACTTTTAACATTTTTTTTAGAGTTGCAAGCCACGTTTACTTTAGAATAAATGCAATTAATCAATCGTAATATGAAAAATGGGACCCATTTGAATACGTTTCCAAAAAACTAGTTAGCAATATTATGTAAATTATGAATAATAAAGAGAATTCATTACGATTGTAATAATTTTAATTACGGAGGAATAAACATTATCTTTAGGCCTTGTTTGTTTCCTAAGATTTGTCATGGAATTTCAGATAGACATTTAATATCTTTGTTTGTTTCACAATTTTTTTTTTTAAACTCAGGATATTTTTATCCATGAAACTTTAGAACCCACGTGATATAAGTTTTTAAATACCCTTTGTACAAATGGAATTTATTTTTATATTAGAAATGAACAATAAAAACATAGTCTAATTAATTAATAAATTAATATCAAATAATCATTACTATGAATTTGAATTGATTATTAAATATAAATATATTATTTAGACTTAAAATATTTCATCTAAATTGTCTTTTTAACTATTTAATATAAAATTGTATTATTAATTATTAATATTGTAATAAATTTATATAAATTAAATTATTTTCAATAATTGATTGATTTTAACTAATGTTTAATAAATAAATATTCATTTTTATTTTAAGTGATCAAATAAGTAATTAGAATAATAATATATTAAATAATGTTAATTTTAATCTATGACTACATTAGATATTCTTTTATATTTAATTAAATAATTATTTAATTTAACATTTTAAATTAAACATATATATTTAAAGACATTAATCATCTCGCATTTCCAAATACAGATTTTAATTACTACAGACATTTAAAAGTCAAAATATTAAATTTTAGATCTTTAATATATACCCTCAAAAAATAATTTCTGCCATCCAAATGATCCTAATGGCAATGTAAAAAAAAAAAGTGAAGTGAAGGGCTCTAAGTATTGGAAATTTCAAAATTGTCCTTTGTGAGCCGCAAGCTTTTTCCGCAAATTAATTTCTGTTCAGAAAGCCAACTCAGCGTCACAGCTGTATTTGCGTTACTCACTTTCATCCATATCTCCCGCCGTCGGCCACCGCCGCTCACTAGCAGCAAGCTACCAATGGAGCCTCAACAGCCGCCGCCAGTCTCCGGCAGCGATCCCGCTGCCGATGACGACGAAATCTCACCGATTGAACAAGTCCGGCTGACGGTGACGAACTCCGACGACCCGACGCTCCCGGTCTGGACCTTCCGGATGTGGACTCTCGGCCTTCTCTCATGCGCTCTTCTCTCATTTTTGAACCAATTTTTCTATTACAGAACGGAGCCTCTCATCATCACTCAGATCACGGTCCAAGTCGCCACCCTTCCGATTGGCCAGTTCATGGCGGCGGTTCTGCCGGCGGCCCGGTTCAGATTGCCCGGGTTCGGGTCGAGGCGGTTCTCGCTCAACCCAGGGCCGTTCAATATGAAGGAGCACGTTCTGATATCGATATTTGCAAATGCCGGAACCGCCTTCGGCGGTGGCTCCGCTTACGCCGTCGGAATTGTGAATATTATTAAGGCGTTTTACCGCCGCAACATCTCGTTTGTCGCCTCTTGGCTTCTCATCGTTACCACTCAGGTAATTTCAAACCCTAATTTTACTTTTTTTTTTCTTTTTTTTTTTAAATCTAATGTTTAAATTTTATCAAATTTTTATAAAATAATAATAATTTTCAATTCAAAGTCTCAATCGGGAGAAAAATGATTAAAATGAGTCCTTTCAAATTTCATTTCTAAAATTTTTTTTTTTTTTTTTTTTTTTCTTTCTACAACTTGTTTTTGGGATTTCAAGATAATGTCAGCATGAAGAGAAATATCTATACATCCTTACCTTTTTATATATATATTTTTTATTTTTCACCAACCCGTTTTCAGTGTGCACTTTACATCAGACTGAAAGTTTGAAATTTTGTCCCATCGATCTTAGTCTAATAGCAGATGAGTATATTAAAAAAATAATTATTATTTGAATTTCTATACGTTGATTGTAACTAAAAAGAAAATATAGAAGTCTATGACGATTAATATTTTGGTTCGATATAATAGTCAAACTATTTAAAAATACAGAAAATTGTGATAGACTTTTATTATTTGCCAATAGATTGGAATAGACTTCTATATTTATAAATAGTTTGATATATTTTCATTTATAATATATATAATTTTTTTTTGGTTAATGTAGTTCTTTATATTTTTTTTTTAATAAAAAAGTTTGACCCATTTTAGGGCCAACAATTTCCGCTCAATTTAAAGAGTAAGAATATATTTTCAAAGTTCACAGAAAAAAGGACTAATATCGAAGTATTTTATTTTTTAAAAAAGAAACTTATGGGTAAACTAACCAATTAATTTTATTTATTAAACGAAAATACTAAAATTTAGTCCAATGATGAAAATGATAATTTATTCCAATTTAATAATGAAGGGAAAGAAGGTGGAGTCTCTTGATTCGCTTCTGTATTGCCAACGATGAGGGGCGGTAGGTGGAAGGGCATTTCTGTACATTGACATTTAAAAAAATGTTTAATAAATCCTGAAAGTACAATAATGATATTTAAGGCTTTAATCCTTTTAAATAGTACGGATGGGTTTGTTACCTATAAATTCTATTTATTATATATAGAAAAAATATGAAATTATTTACAAAATTTTACTTTTTAGGTGATCGTAATAAACTCAGATAAACATATATTCGTGTCTATCAAGAATAGATGTTTATTTAGGTTTATTACGATTTATCATAGATAGAAAATGAAATTTTACTATATTTATAATTATTTTCAACCTTTTTTTTCTATTTTTAAAAATGTCTAATAAATCTATAATATTTTCTTTTAGGACTAATATCATGTGTGTGATAACTTTTTTTTAAGAAATTATAAATTTATTGATAATAGACTCTATTGCTAATATACGTCTACCAATAATATAATCTATTGTTAATAGACTCTATCAGCAACATGATCTATTATTGATAAGCTTTTAATAAAATTTTGCTATATTTAAAAAAATATATATATTTTACTATATCTATTAATATTAATATTTTGGATATGATATATTTGTAACTGCCCTATTTCTATTTTGAAATGTTGTTGTTATTTTAATTAATTATATATATGTCGGCTTTTGCAATCAATCCCTCTCTCGCTTAATTTTGGACTTTCTTAGTTGGAAAAGATGAGAAATTGGGAAAGAGAAACACTCTCTTTTGGAAACTAACCTTTACAAGTCTGAGAATTGAGAGCATGGGGTATTATTTTATACAAAGAAATCACTTAAAACTATATGGAATTATATAATAATTTTGAACTATACTTATATAAGGTTGTTTATGTCAACATCTTGGTAGTCGTGAGGGTTATTTTTAAGAGCCTTCTTTAGTCTTCATTTACGGGGAGATGGATGCCATTGCTATTTTAATTATTCGAATAGTCAAACGGAATTATAGAGGCTTATCATGAGGATTGTGGGTCGGATCCCGGGTTGACCCGAATTGCAGGTGTTGGGATATGGTTGGGCTGGGCTTTTGCGAAAATATGTGGTCGAGCCGGCCCACATGTGGTGGCCCAGTACGCTCGTTCAGGTCTCCCTCTTCCGGTGAGTCAACTATTTCTTTTTTCTTGTATTACTTTTAAATATTAATTCTTTTCAAATTATTTCTTACATCAATTATATGTTTTCTTTTCTTTTCTTTTCTTTTTTTTTTTTAATATTTTTCTTGGACTCAATTAAAAATCGTGTAAATGGTCCTTAAAAAACTTGTAGCTCGCTCTAAAATAATTAAAAAACTATGCATACCCCCAACTAACTGTATTTGAAAATTTTACTAATTTCTTTAAATAGATGATTTTCTTAGTAAAAATAGATAATAGTCGAGTAATTTGGTCTTTAGTTTTTTAAAATTGTTTTTACTTTTTTCACAATATTTTTATTCATGATTTTCATATTTCTCATGAGCATTTGAATTGTAAGCTAATTTTCAAAAACAAAAACAAGTTTCATGGAACCACTTCTTTTAGTTTTCAAAGTTTGTTTTTGATTTTGAAAACATTCCTAAAATGTAAGCAACAAAATATAGAAATCAATAGATCGAAGTGGTGTTAGTAGGCTTAATTTTCAAAAACACAAAATGGTTACCAAATGGAGCCGGAATAAATTACCACGCCACCCTAAAATTAATTGAAATAAAATCCATTATTACAGGTAAAATGAAAAATTAACGTCCAAAGTTGCGCTTTGCAAACATATATATTTTAAAAAAACCGAGTTTTGGGACAACAAAACAAACTAAACCACAAGAAAATAGAATTTTGCCACATCAACCTTTCTGTAGTTGACAAAAATAGGTTAAAAATCACTTCTAGTCTCAAAAATGTCATAAAAGTAACAATTTAGTCCCTATACTTTAGTTTGTAACGATTTAGTCCCTAAACTTTCAATTTTAAACAATTTAGTCCTTGTATTTTAAAATTTGTAACAATTTAGTCCTTATTATAGACATTAGTGTCAAGATTTAATGAGACTTATTGCATAAATAAACCGATAAACTAACTAGAGAATCAATATTTTTGTAAAATATAAAGTCTAAATCATACAATAATAATAATTGGCATCTAATTTTGATTATTTTTTTTTTATGTTAAGGACTGAATTGTTACAAATTTGAAAGTACAATGACTAAATTGTTTAAAATTGAAAGTTTAGGGACTAAATTGTTACAAACCAAAGTTCAGGGACTAAATTGTTACTTTCATGAAAGTTTAGGGACCAAAAGTGTTTTTTAACCACAAAAATATAATCATAAGCACTATAAAGCAATCATAGTGAAAATGCCACATTTTAAAACTCACAACCTAGATTAATAAGATAGATGGGCAACTCCTCTCATTGCCAATTGGTTTTGAGGTGGAACCCTATACTATCTAATATGGTATCAGAGTCCATAAAGCCCAAACGGGTATTCGGTCTAATCAAAAGAAATTGTGATCCGATCACGAATGGTGAACCCAAAAGAGGCACCATCTTGAAGGGACATGTTGAGAATCCCACATTGAAAAAATCATATTATCTAATAAAATAAAATCTGACCCAAGTCACAGAGAGCAAAAATACCCCTAAAAGGTTCCACTATGATAATGTGTGTGTCACGAGTCACTCAACTGTTAAAACACCATTTTCATTCCTTGGAATTGGAGGCGCAAATCTCCACCCACATTCCAATTTAGTATTTGTTTGTATTCTTTTTCAAAAAGAAAATATTGTGTTTAATTTGTTTGTTTGAGTATCCGAAACACTCATCTCTAGTATGTCTATCCATACATATAATATTATGCTCCACGAGAAAACAAAGTAACTATTGGATTTTGAGTAACTTTTGTTTCTCCTATTACTATTACTATTAGGCAAGTTGATTCTTGACGTTAAATGGTATAATATTAAATTTACCTTCACCCATCAACTTAAACTTTTGGGTCAATTAGTAATTTAAGATGATATCAAAGCAAGTGGTTTAGGAAGTCTTGTGTTTAAACCCGTACAATGTTATTTCCTCCAAATTAACATTAATTTTCATTTGTTGAGTTTTTTACATATCTCAAATTTACAAATGAAGAGAGTGTTAAATGACATAATATTGAAATTGTCTTCACTCATTAGCTTGAGTTTCTGGGTCAATCGGAGATTAATAAGTTCAATTCATATTTGCAATTATTAGTACTTAACCAAAAAGGGTTTAGAGTAACTTTTTCCGCTTCTCTTCCCACTACAGGGCTTTGCATGAGAAAGAAGACTGTCGCATGTCAAAAGGAAAGTTCTTCCTAATTGCACTAATTTGTAGCTTCTCATGGTATGTAATCCCAGGCTACCTCTTCCCTACACTAACAAGCATCTCTTGGGTGTGTTGGGCCTTCCCCAACTCAGTGACAGCCCAACAACTTGGCTCAGGCATGAAAGGCCTTGGCCTTGGAGCCTTCACCCTTGACTGGTCTGCTGTTTCCTCTTTCTTGTTTAGCCCTCTCATCAGCCCTTTCTTCTCCATTGTCAATATTTTTGTGGGCTACATTTTGATCATTTACATTGCTGTCCCCATTGCATACTGGGGCTTTAACCTCTACAATGCCTCCACCTTTCCAATTTTCTCCTCTAAATTGTTCACTGCTCAAGGTCAGCTTTATAACATCACTGCCATTGTTAATGACAAGTTTGAGCTTGATTTGGCTAAGTATGAGGAGCATGGACAGATCCATTTGAGCATGTTTTTTGCTCTCACCTATGGCTTTGGCTTTGCCACTGTTGCTGCTACTCTTACTCACGTTGGTTTCTTCTATGGAAGGTATGGATATTGAACAATCTTCTCTATTATCGTTGAACTTGATTATTTAAGTCGGTTTAGCTTCTAGAATCTATTTTTGTAGGTTGAGATCTCTCTTGCTGGAATTAAAGGATTAGTTGACGGTTGAACTGTTAAATGAGAGTGAGTTTAGGAGTATAATTTCTAGTTTATAATACGGTGATTGTGTTCGATTAGAAGTTCGTTTCATAGCGTGTTTGATTGGATAAATATTTGAATTTTGATATTGTCCCTTCGTTTTTTTTTTTATTATGCCTCTTTGGTGTAAAACAATAACTGAGATGTATGCTTGGACATATTATGTACTTCGATGAAAAAGGTTTTGCTCAAAATGGCATAGTGTAATAAAGGAAGGAGAGAAGAAAATAAGGGGAATGGGCAAAGGTACTTTAGTTTATTTTCTTTTTTAAAACCTTTTAGAGGGTGTTTGAGAAATGAGAATGCTTTTGAGTGGAGTGTTCTCTTATGCAAATGAAGCAAGGAATGCTAATTAAGTGCTTAATGCTGTTTTTTTTTTTTTTTTTTTTTTCCTTTGTTTTTTTAATATCCATGGGTGTCAAACCATCTTAATGCTGTTTTTTAAATTATGGATAGGGAGATCTACGAACGGTACCACGCCTCGTACAAAGGCAAAGAGGATATCCATACCAAACTGATGAAGAGATATGAAGACATACCTTCCTGGTGGTTTTACTTGTTGCTTATTTTGACAGTGTTGGTTTCTCTAATACTTTGCATACTTTTGAAACATCAAGTTCAACTTCCATGGTGGGGGCTTCTCTTTGCTGCTGCTATGGCCTTTCTTTTCACTCTTCCCATCAGTATTATTACTGCCACAACAAACCAGGTTAGTTTGGAAAAAGACCTTTTCGTTTATTCTCCCCTTGCATTACTTCAATTGTCATTAGATTATGCAACAACCACACAAATTCTTTCTAACCGCTCTCCGTCTCAGTGACTTGTTTCAACTTACTCATCTGCAAGTAAAATCGGTTCCTTTCTTAATCCCCATTTGATGGTAATTGGTTTATTTTGTTTTGTACAGTTAAACAAACTACGAAAGAAAATAGTTATTAGCAAACAATTTGGCCTTAAAAATAGAAAGTTGAGAATAGTATTATAATCAAAGGAGTCATTGCATTGCCATCTTTTTTGAAAAACAAGTGGATTTTGGTAATGATGTCACTTTTCTAAATTCAACAACATGTGGGGTGGAGGATTTAAACCTTTGATCTCTTGGTCAAGGGTATATGCCTTTTCTAGTTGAGCTTTGTGATAACAATGAGAATAATATTGAAATATGAAGAACTACAAGTCCTAATTCACTAACCAAAATGCTCTAACTTCCTTCTTCCTCCATCCCTCTTTTTATAATATAACTAAATACCAAAATAACTTCTGTACTAATATATCCCTAATAACATTCCTATCAATTATCATTATGCTCAGGTTGACGATGATGCCTTATGATTTTTTGTTTATGGTTTTTGAAAAAGACTATTGAATTCCTGTTGAATGTTTATCAAAGATAATGTAAGTTTCCAGACTTTAAATTTTGATAGTTCCTCTGTTCTACTTTAAGTTTTCAAATGTCTTTGAATATTAAAAAGCGTATCCTCATCTTTTGAACAATGGATCAAAAACAGACTCCAGGGTTGAACATCATTACAGAGTATGTCATTGGACTTATATATCCAGGAAGACCAATTGCTAACGTATGCTTTAAAACTTATGGCTACATGAGCATGGCTCAAGCTGTCTCCTTCCTCAGTGACTTCAAGCTTGGACATTATATGAAGATTCCTCCAAAATCAATGTTCCTAGTTCAGGTGCCATTTCCCTCCCTCATTCAACCTCTTTGAAGATGTTAAACTTATTTTGTTTTGATTCTCGTGCTTACGAATAATCCAATTTTATATCACAATCATTACCAGAATTAATACATAACCAAGATGAAAATATCTGTCAGCATGTCAATATCCTCGTAAATTGAAGGGTTTGAGATCCATATTCTATGGATATCTCCAACATCTTTTATAAATGCTCGTAAAATATAAAAAATTTCATGTGTCTAGTCCAATATGAATAGGAATACTAATAATCTAAGAAGCTCAGGCACTTTAATTTGCCTAGTTTATCTGTATCCGACACTTATTGGACACGTATCGAACACGTGTTAGGGCAACAATTATGTGTTAGACATGCATAGAACACTTGTTGAGTAGACTAAAAAGACACATGACAATTATAATAAATTTTGAGTCTAAATTACATTAAACTAATTTTTGAAGTACATAATGCATGAACCCATTTACTAAATTTTTTTTGGTATTAAAAATGATATATATTTTTAAAAACGTATATTTTAATAAATGTGTCCATGTCGTGTCCCTGTCCTGGATTTAAAAAAAATGACGTGTTGTCATGTCCGGGTCGTGTCATATTTTTGTATTTGTGTTTTTTTAACTAATAACAATATTCATAACTTAGTTTGGGAGTAAAAATATTTTAATTATTAATCTAAATAAATTTTATAAATTTCATGACTTACAGAAATATCCGTCAATAGCGATATTTTATCGATATTGACATCAATATTTTAATCTTTGTGCATAACTAAGTGGTTAAAGCAATTCTACTATTTACGAAGTCATAGGTTTGAATCATCTCTCAATACATGTGATACTGTAGGAAAATGAAAAGCCTTTTAGCAAACTTGCTGACTTATGTCTGTTCTGTTTCGAGTGAATAATATAGTTCATAGGCACAATACTAGCTGGAACCATCAATCTTTGTGTGGCATGGTGGTTGCTAACTTCCATATCAAATATATGCGAAGTTGATCTCCTTCCTCCCAACAGTCCATGGACATGTCCGAGCGATCGTGTCTTCTTCGATGCATCGGTCATATGGGGACTGATCGGGCCGAAGCGGATATTCGGATCACACGGATTCTATGGTACCATGAATTGGTTCTTCCTTGGTGGTGCAATTGGGCCAATTCTAGTATGGCTACTCCACAAAGCCTTCCCAAAGCAATCTTGGATTCCTCTAATCAATCTCCCCGTGTTGCTTGGAGCGACTGCAATGATGCCCCCAGCGACGCCAGTGAACTACAATGCCTGGGTTCTGATAGGAACCATGTTCAATTTCGTCGTCTTTCGGTACAGGAAGCAGTGGTGGCAGAGATACAATTACATTCTTTCAGCTGCATTGGATGGGGGATTGGCTTTCATGGCTGTGTTGTTGTATTTCTCAGTTGGGATGGAAGAAAGGAGTGTGGATTGGTGGGGAACTGCAGGTGAGCATTGTGACTTGGCTGCTTGTCCTACAGCCAAGGGTGTGGTGGTTGATAGCTGCCCAGTATGGTAAACAAATTTAATGTTTTAAGTAATACTCAAATATTCGAAAATTGTCAAAGTTGAAGAATCTTTGAGTAGATTATTGTAAAGATTGTGAGTATTGAAGCACTAACTAAACTATACATACTGAAGACAGTCAGTATAGATCTGTTACAACACATTTAAGAGAAAGAAAATTAGTGGGCAAATATCAATTTATACGACTAAACTTTGAGATTGTATTAATTTAAACCATGAACTCAAGTGTTATTCTCTTTTCAAATTTAATTCGACTAATATCGTGTGAAACTTATTATTGAAGTCAATTAAACTTTTAAATCTTCATAAGCCAATTAATTTTGACTCTTCATCATGATTACCTCTAAAAATCATTTATGCATTAATTCTCCAACGTATGTAGGCTTCTTCAAATGCTAGTTTTACAAAATGAATGATTAGAGTAAATGCATGGACGGTTTTCAAAGGAAACTTGGTCTAAGAGTCTAAATTAATTCAATTATGAAAGTTCAAGAGTTTAATTGATACGATTATAAGTTTCACACGAGATTTTCTAAATAGAACATAATGGAGGGGTAAATTGATACATTTACAAAAAATCAGAGTTTAAATTGATACAACCATAAAGTATAAGGATATAAATTGGTATTTTTCCAAAATATAAAATATCATAATTACCTAGGCCCCATTTTGTAACCATTTCGTTTATTGTTTTTGTTTTTTTTTTTTTTTAAATTAAACCTATAGACACTACTTCTCCTTCAAATTTATTTATTTGTTATCTATTTTTTACCAATGGTTTAAAAAATCAAGTCAAAATTTGAACAAAAAAAAAATAGCTTTTAAAAAACTTGCTTTTGTTTTTTGAATTTGACAAAGAATTCAACTATTATACTTAAAGAGAGATGCAGATCAATGTTAGACATGAGGAGAAAATAGACTTAATTTTCGAAAACGAAATGATTACCAAACGGAGTCTTAGAAGTAAACTGCATATTCAAATATTTTAGTTAATTTATAGAGTTCTTTTTTTCTTTTTAAATGATGGTTATATATAGAGTTGTTTTCAAATATAGTAAAATAGATCAAAATATTTATGATTATAGCAAACTGTCAAGTCTGTCATTGATAGACAAACTACCATAAGTGATGGATACTGATAAATGTTTATTAGTGTCTATCGTTGTCTATCACTAATAGACAATGATATTTTGTTATATTTTATTTATAAATATTTCTAACAGTTTTGCCATTTAGAACATTTGGTAACAAAACTCAATCAACAATATAAAGTGGATAACTTAGAACATTAGTCTATTTCGTTTAAATTTATTTTGAAATATTTTAAGTGAGATAGTTATATATATAATTATCTATTTATTCTTATAATTAGATACTAGATTTAAGTTTATTTGAAATATTTTAAGTAAGATAATTAGATACCATCATCTATTTATTATTACAATTAGATATAACTATAACTCATTGTTGCTCTAGTTATTATTAAAGTTGAGGGGGTTGGACCCAACTTTTTGCTTTTTATATAATACTAGTATTTTAACATGCGCTTTGCACGTTTATATATTTTTTATTTCAAATAAATTGTTTATTTTTTTTAATATATAGTATTCATTAAAAAAATTTAAAACAATAAAAGATATTAGTTTAGGTTTTTCAACTTAGAAAAAAAGAAATTAATGAGTGATCATATGCTACAATTTAAAATTAAAAAAATCAAAAGATATATTAATTGCTTTTATAATAGTAATATTTTTATTATTATTATTGTAACAGAATCTAAAAAAATATTTATAAAAAGATTTATAAGGAAATATAACCAATCCAATCAAAAGTTATAAGGAAAATCAGAAAAATTATATAATGAGAAAAAAAAATCTAATTTACTGGAAATATTTGTGGTTTTGTTAAGACGAGGTGTAAGTCCTAATCTCTATTTTCTTTTTGCTTTAACAAAAGATAAAAATTATGATTAAAGGTTGGCTAGGGTTGGTTTGAATGAGTAAGAAGGTAGGTGGAATGAAAGTGCATGTTTAAGTAACTATGATTACTTTCTTTTTCCATTTACTTTTAATAAGGAACAAAAGAGGTAGAGATAAGGGTGTAATTGAACAAGGAAGTGTGGCTGGACTTAGGAGGAAAAATTTTGCTAAGTGTTGAAGGAAAATCTCAAGTCAAAGGTTAACAAGTTGTAAATAACTTAGGGGAAATGAAAAATTAAGAAATAAATACTAAATTAAATGAAAATGATTATTTAAAGGGATGTTATATTTAATTCGGATGACTAGGATGAGAAGAAAAGAGAAGAAGCCACGTTGAAGCAAGTAGGTGTGTGGCCAAAGCTGATTGGTTGGATTGGGCAGCAGCTCGAACTCTAAGCAAGCAGCTCAATTACAACGTCGGTTCTCCCGATTCACTGATGCCATTTTTGTTATTTTTGGACCAGAGAAAGCTCTGTGAGTTAGAAATCCAACCTAGGGCTGCCGGAGTGATTTGAGGTCAGGAAGCTTGAGAAATCTTGAAAATTCTAAAAAGCAAACCAGACGAGTTAGCTTTGAAGAATTTTTCAAAGGTGCTCGGGAAGGTTTTCAGAGCTCAATTTTCTTGGTAAGTCAGTTAAGAGGTTACCTTTGAGCCCTACAATTTTTATTTGAATTTTATTTGAAAGAAAAAGGTGTTTTAAAGCTCTAGAAAATTGGGTTGAAAATAGGACACTGTTGGCCAAAGTCAGCTGGAGGCTGCCTTAGAGGGCCTGCCCACGCTTGTCGCTAGCACCCTTCCCCCCCCCCCCCCCCCCCCCCCCCCCCCCCCCCCCCCCCCCCCCCCCCC
>QLSR01000101.1:209549-266248 GCA_031780015.1 Citrullus colocynthis | reverse complement strand
CCCCCCCCCCCCCCACCCCCGACCCGTACACCCTATGCGGCACACGCCCCACATGCCAGCGCCACGCTTTGCCTAGCGCCCCAACGCCAACACCTAACGCCCAATGCCCAATGCCTAACGCCTAGCGTCTGCACCCCATGCCCCTGCCACCACACCCCTACCAGCACCCCCTTACCCACTTGCTGCCCACCAAGGGTGCCCATGACCATCTTGGGTAATTTTTGACATTTTTGGACTCTAATTGATATTTTCTTGAATAATTGGCCTTAAAATGGGTAAATATAAATTTTAAGCTGATTTTTGGATATTTTTGGAAATTTTGAGAATTTTGCAAAATAATCCCTAAAGTGGTGGAAATGATGAAAAATGTGGAAAATAAGCTTGATATGGACAATGTGGATGGAAGTTAGTTAAATAATGTGTCTAAGGACTTCAAGGAGAGGATCTAAGGCTCGTAAATGATATTTCAGGTCACATTGAGACTGGAAAAGCCTATAAACCTCGAGGAACATGCCCCGATTGTGAGTGACACTCATTTTTCTTTAAAAAGGATTCTATTTATAATGTTTAGCTATGATTTCTTATAAAATATGATTTGATGATGATTTGCTAAAGTTTAAGTATGATTACTGTATTACTTGATTTAATGGCATGGAAAGCATGATTTATCTATTTCCATAAGTTTTTAGAAAGCATGTTTAAATGATGCTATTTATTGAGGAATGATCTCGTTTTCCATGAAATGTTTTATGATGTACTCTTTATGAAAAGCATGCTTGTTTTCTAAAATGATTCCTAAGGGACCCAATGCTGAAGGACGTTGAGAAGGCATATGAGCAACCCTATGACATGAAGGAACTCAATGCTAAAGGACGTTGAAAAGACATTTGAGTTTCCTAGGGACCCAGTACTAAAGGACATGGAGAAGGTACTTGGGTAGCCCGAGATAGTTCTTATGTGTACATAGTGAGCGACGACGTTGTTGTGTTGAGATTACTCCACATCAGCTAAGGTTTTCGATGTTGGATGTGTCGAGATTACTTCGCCCCAACTAAGGTTTGTTTTAGACGTTGAGTGTGTTGAGCTTGCTCCGCCTCAACTAAGGGTATTTTTGAATGCAAATGAATATTTGATTAGTTTCAAAGTTTTGTTTAATCAAATGGCATGACTTATATTTTCTTCCTTGCCTAAGCATGATTTTTATGATACAGTATCATTTCTCTATTATTAAGCATGATTTAATTCTCAAGTTGTTTTAATATTATGTCACTCACTCGGCATCCAGCTCAAATTTTTCCTTGTTTTCTTTTCCATCCAAGTAGCGAAAGAGTTCTTGGTGCTTAGCCTACTCAAACCTCACCCTCCTAAAGCTTCAAGTCATCAGAAAATACTTTTCATCATAGTTGTTGTATGTGTAAACCACCTTATGTATGTTGGGAATGAGTTAGGATAATATATATGTCATCTAAGTTTAGTTGTGATCAAGGTTGGAGTACCAGTTTATGTAAATATAAGTTTTCATGTTATTGTAATTATTGGCTTGGTGGTTCTGAATGTGGGTGGTTATGTTAAATCATGTTTTCAACCGGATAGTCAGGTACAGATGGGCAGTGAACCTCATAAAAATGATGAAGTTTGCTGTCCTCACATCTCCTTTCAGGTTAAAAAGGGTAATCTAGGAGGGGGTGTGACACGGGGTATAAAATGACATTTAGTTATAGAAGATAAAAGTAACCGTTAAAGATTCCAAAACTTAAATATTTCATTATTGAGTATAATTAAACACAAATTATTACTCTTAAATTTCATTTATATAAAAATTAAGAGTTAAACTTGTAATAAATTTATACTATTTATATTCTAACTTTCACATTATTATTCAATAATATAATTAATTAGACAATGATCCAACTATTATTACTTTAAAATTAGCCCTTAAATATTCCAAATAAATAAATTTTCTAAAATTTGAAATTTCAAATGTAATATCATAAATTTTATAATTATTTTATAAATTAATTAAGAAAACATTGAATTTCATATTCTTCCTTTTTCCCATTTTCTTACCTCTAATTACAATTAACAATAAAATTTTAGTAGTTAAATAAGTTTTAAAAAATAAAAGTGTAATTATAAGTTAGCACTCACAACATTTTATTAATAAAGAAACTCAAATAAGCTTTATGCTTAGAAAGGAATAAACAAAAAGAGGAAAAGATTAAACAATGTAATTGGAGAGAACATACATAAGGTTGGGTGAATTATTTACATTATTTAGAGGGGACTAATAATTTAGATGAATTAAAATCTATATTGTTTGATAATCAAAGACTAAAGATCGAAAATTAAAATTTACAAAATTTAACAAAAGATTATAATAAAAAGAGGTATTTTAAAGAATAATGTTATTTAAAAAAAATTCAAAAAATAGGGTGGTTTAGAAACTAATGACAAAAATGGGGTGGTTTGGAAAATAATTTGAGAATTGGGGTGGTGAAATCGTGTACCCGGTACACGATTTCAATCAAATTTGCTACGTGGCGGTCGTCGTGTAAGTAAGTCGTGGACCCAGTCCACGATTTCCACCAAACTCGTGGACCCGGTCCACGAGTATGCCTTAACCACACCAAGTATCATGCTATAATCGCGGGGAAGGAGGAACGAGCAGTTTATGCTTTAATAGCTACCGTTTCAGCTCTAGTATTTACAGGCTTTCAAGGAATGAAATATTATCAAGCACCCTTCACTATTTCGGATAGTATTTATGGTTCGAGTTTTGATCAAAAAGACTTCTTACCCCCGTTCTTTTCCCATGATACGTCCAAAAACTCCGATTTTTTTCCCATGATAAATAAGTTAATTAATTAATTACCCACTTAAATAAAATTTTGCTTACTACTTGTGTTCATCAATTATTGTTTAGTTTCATTGATTCTTAATTTTTTAAAATGTAATGGAAAATCATTAATTCATTTAGTTAAAGATAAAAAGTTAATACAAATCAGAAAATTTATAATACAAATCAAGTGCCACATGGTGGTTTTCTTCGCGCACGCTGTCCACGACGAGGCACAGGCACGTCAATTTGTTGTTGCTGGTGGATTACATCGTTGATATCCTGTTGGGTGACGACAGATGGAAATTCATCGTGTGCATAATATTCCTGTTGATGGCCAGAACCGGATGCAATGTCTGGTTGTAATATGGGAGGTTCCTGGTCATCAGGTTGCTCTGGAACACCTTCGTCACGTTGTCTCTGTCGTCTACGACGAATACGTTTTCGATCAGTATCAGCAACATTGAGCCTCCTTGTATGTTGAATGATTTCTTCAACATTTACCATGTTTTGCTCACACATTGAACTCAACTCTGATAAATTGTGTTCTAAGGAGTAACTGTGCACATCGTGGACAAAATTATTCTGCACGATAAAAAAAAATATAAGTATAAAAGAATATTCTTAGCATGTAATTGAAAAACACTACATAATAAGATGCTTACCATGCAGTAATAGTAGGCACCGTCAGGTGTAATAAATCTTCTTGTGATAGAGTCGTACCAAGACAGATAATCATTAGACACATCCGACTCGTTTATTATTTCTCCTTGTGCACAGCGGCCATGACGTGCACGCCAAAATGATATATACTCTGCATGAATTTGACGCCAGTTTTGGTCGTGTTTACCTCTTAAATCGATTTGGTGTAGTTGAGGGAGTGTATTACACAACATCGGTACTGTTTGTCGCATACCGAATTGTCTCAACACTCGATCTGGTTGATGCCACTCTATGATGTGAAAGCATATAAGTGGGCTGACCGTCAACCAAATATCTTGTCCATCATGACAGTAATCAGGCAACAGCGACATAACATGTAGTGTATATGGCGTCCAATTGATCTGAAACCATGTACAAGAACAATTAGAACCTAAAAACATATGTAATATTCAGTTATATGCAACATATTTATTATTACCCGATTTTTCATCAAACGGTCAAATATTGAGCGATATACCAGCAACATATTTTCTGATTGTTCAGATGCAGTTAATACACCGATCCATCTATCACATGGATATAAAACAATTAAATACTTTGCTAATTGCATTGACAAAGAAATTAATATATATAGAAAATAATACCTGGCACTAAGTGGACGTCCTAAAAAATGTTCTGGAGGTTGTAAATGGAATTGTGGTGCAACAATGCTAAATCGATCATAGGCCCATACTTGAGGTAGTATCAGTGGGCCTGCTATATCCAAAGCTTGTGCATGACTCGCTTGACATAATTCTCTGTACAGCCATGCAAGACAAGCACCAGCCCACGAATAATTACCAGCTTGCTCAAAACTGGCCAGTAGTGGGAGGAACATTAAATGCACCAGCGTGTTGGACTTATCAGCAAACAGAAAGCCTTCGATAAGCTGCATAATATATGCTCGTGCATACCTCTGTATACTGACGTCATCGGCATCAGGAGACAATTCTGTAAACTGAGAGGCTAACCACGGGAGATTCAACCTTGAGCCTTTTAAGTCAAGTGGTCGAACGCCTAAGAAATCTTCACAGATCTGTTTGCAATCATGCTGCAACGAACCAGTAACAGGTTCTCCGTCCACTGGTAGTCCAAATTGTACTGCAATGTCCTGTAGCGTAATGGTGCATTCCCCACCAGGCATATGAAATGTGTGGGTCTCCGGTCTCCAGCGCTCTATTAAAGCAGTAATGAGGTGCCAGTCCAACTGTATGAATCCAATTTATGCAACCCCAATAAAACCGGCCTGTTGTAGATAAGGCACTATACATTCATTGAACGGTATAGTATGCTGGGAAACTGCCTCTCTTCTCCGACAACATAGTACCACGGTGGATGCATTATCCCATACTGTCTGTGATTGGTGAGTGTTTTGAAGATATAGCTGAACAGGGTTAGATGGACCAGGATCCATATTCAACACTGTTAAAATAAACAAAATTCATTACAATGTTAAATAAACAAAATACATTACAATGTTAAATAAACCAAATTCATTGCAATGTTAAATAAACGAAATACATTACAATGTTTAATAAATGAAATACATTACAATGTTAAATAAACAAAATACATTACAATGTTTAATAAACAAAATTCATTACAATGTTAAATAAACAAAATCCATTGCTTGCTAAACTATGAATGACTCGAAGATGAAGCTCCTAAATTACGGAGTGGACAGGTACGCTTGTTATGCCCTAATCCCTTGCATATCCCACATCGAACTTTCGTGTCTGCCTCGCGCCAATCCATCTCATTATGAATTCGCAAAGTTTTGGGTCTACCATGCTCCCTTAATAAGTTTGCATTAGGATACACTTCCGTAAATGATAACTCTGGCCAATAGTCAGGGTGCTGTATTGGATGGAAGCGACATTCATAGCATAACTTTAAATGAGACAATTTATAGTATTCATCAATCAGATGCACGTATGACAAACGCATGTAATTACAAATTGCAATTACATGAGAGCATGGAATCTTGAACGACTGCCACTTGTTACAAGAACAAGTCCCCTTTTTCAGGCACACTACTTGTATGTTTTGGCCTTTGTAGGGAGAAACCATATTGATGCCAGTTCGAACTTTAAAACTTTGTGTTTCCCTGTCAACTGACGTCACTGTATGTGCAGTTGCTCATTTCTCCCACCTTTTAAGCTTTCTCATGGCATATTCTGTGTACATGTCCCCACGATCGAGTGCTTCACTTATTTCTTGTCTACGGCTTTCAAAGTATAAGATTGTCCGATAAAATGTTAACCTAACAATCGATGTGATCGGTAACATTCTAGCTCCTTTAAATACCCCATTCAAACATTCAGCTGCATTGGTTGTCATCCACCCAAAGCGATACCCATTATCGTGTGATTGTGTCCATTTATTCAAATCTATATCAAAAAAATATTCAAGACACTCAGGGTTCAATTTCTTTAACTCTTTCATGTTTCGAATGAACTTACGTCTTTGGTGTCGATTTCCAGCCCTAAACACCAAATCTTTAAGTTGCTTTGATTTGTATTTGGAATTGAAATTACTCGCAATATGATGTAAACAATAACGATGACATGCTTTTCGTTGTTAATTGCTACAATGATCCCTCTGTGTCTATCCGAAATTAAGCAAATCCCTTCTCAGTCAGTAACATACTCGCGCAATGCCCACAAAAACCATGACCAACTAGATGTATTTTTCCCTTTAACAATAGCAAATGCAAGAGGAAATATATACCCATTCGAGTCAAAGACAAAGCAGTGAGCAATTTCCCTTTATACTTGCCGTTAAAGATGGGTTCCATCTATTTGAATTAAGGGTGTTCGTGGTTCGGTTTGGTTAGGTTTTGGTCTAAAACCGAACTGAACCGCATAAATCGGTTTAGAAATTATATGAAACCGAACCGAACCGCATGTCCTGTTAGGACCGAACCGCATAAATCGGTTTATAAATTATATGAAACCGAACCGAACCACATGTCCGGTAATTATATAACTAATTGGTAATTATATATCCATGGAAGATTATTTAGAAAAAACTATTCATCCAATATGAATCAAATCCAAGCAACTAAAAAAAATAATGCATTTTTCAAGCAACTAAAGTCTAATAGTTCAAAGTCCAATCCGTACATAAAATGATAAAAGTACTACGAACATAAAAGTTCTTGTTTTACAAACAATATTACAATAAGTCAATAATAGAAAAGTTCAAAGTCCAATCCAAACCACCACTTTAAAAAGTTCTACAAACTTCAAGTTCAAGCCGCTATCTCCTTCTCATTCTTCTCCTTGTTTTTTGCCTCTGAATATGCCTTGAAGTCTAAAAGAAAAAAAAAAAGTGGAAATATTAACATAATAATTATATAAATAACATATTTGAATTTCGGATACTTAAAAAAATGTTTCAAAGAAATTACCTTCTTCAACATTTACAATATCCTCCAAGTAGCTTTGAAGATCAATGCTAATTGCTTTCGAACGTAACCAATTTTGTGCACACACAAGTGCCTCAACTATGGTTGGAGCTAACATAGAACGAAAAGGATCAATTACTCTCCCACTGGTACTGAATGCAGACTCAGAAGCAACTGTGGATACTGGAATTGCTAAAAGATCTCGTGCAACCTTGCTAAGAACCTTATATCTAGAAGAATTTCCTTTCCACCAATCTAAGATATCAAAATTCTCCTCACGTTTAATACGAGGCTCCAATAAGTAAATATCAACTTCTGTATCCACACTGTTGGCATCCTCGTCCTCCATATCTTCAAAATCCAAACGAAAAATCTCTGAAGCAGTAGCTGCAGTAGTACTAGTATTTGTACTAGTAGTACAACTTGAAGATTGACTCATACCTATATATCTCTTGGACTTTTGAGCTGATGAACTTAAAGTTGAACCATCATTGATAACTGACAAACTATATTCATTAAACAATCGTCTCAAAACTTCCTCCACTTTATTTCCTATTTCTTTTGTCACATCAATATCAAATAACTGATTCAGACAATACATAAGAGATTTCATCTTGTAACGAGGGTCCAAAACAAAAGCAACATACAAGAATAAATTTGTTTTCTCACTGTTCCCCCAATACTTATCATATTTCTCTTGCATTTTCGTTGCCATTTCATGCAATAACAAATTTTTCAAACCAGTTACACTTGAATATTTTCTTATGCAATTCTGAATAGTACTAATCTCATGGAAGACCGTATTGGAAGTAACATAAAGAGACCCTGAAAGCCTAATAGTTACTTCATAGAATACAGACAAAAATTTCGTAAATATTCTAGCAATTTCCCAATCTTGTGTGGTTGGTTTAATCTCCTCATTCATGTACACTGTGTCGTAGTCTTCCAACCTCTCAAATGCCTTTTCAAACTTTTCTGCTGCATCAAGCATCAAGTATGTAGAATTCCATCTAGTTTGAACATCAAGACACAACATACTCTTACTAGATATATTCTCCTCTTCAATGCACTTCTTAAAAACCTCACAGCATTTCGAATTCGATTCAATGAATCATTCACATCTTTTAGTCCATCACAGACAATTAAATTCAATATATGTGCACAACATCTAACATGCAAGAAATCACCATTCAACACCAACCCATGTTTAAAACGCTTCTTTAGGTAACCAATGGCAGTATCATTTGATGAAGCATTATCAACAGTTAGTGTCAAAACCCTTTCAATACCCCATTGTTTCAAACATTTCTCAACCTCTTTTCCTATTGTCTCCCCTCTATGATTTTCAATCTGAGATAAATTAATAATTCTCTTATGTAGCTTCTAATCTCTATCAATAAAGTGTGCAGTCAAAACCATGTAATTCACATTTTGAATTGATGTCCAAGTATCAGTTGTAAGCGACCCTCTATATCCTTCCCTCACAAAAATATCTTTCAACTGTTCTTTTAGGGTACCATATATTCTCAAAATATCCCTAGCAATGGTAGTTCGAGAAGGAATAACAAAATTTGGTTCTACTAACGTCAAAGTCCCTTCAACAAACCTCTTAAATCCCTCATTCTCCACAAATTTAAATGACAACTCATCAATTATAATCATCTCAGCAATTAGTCTTCGAGCATTCTCAATAGTAAACTTCTTATACTGAACCGATGTTGCATTACCACCCCACCCTCTTTATTATTAAATATTAACTTAGATTGAGTTAAATCCAACTTAGAATTTTCCATCTGATAAGGATTTTTTTTACAATAATGTTCAATATGCATTCTCATAGTTGAATTTTCATTCCTTCTTGGATGACATGCATATACCATACCACAATAATTACATTTAGCATGTGGATCGTCATTACTATATTCAGAGCATTTAGTAAAGTGATCTCATACCATAGACATGTTTTTCCTCTTTTTTCGAACTTGTGCTTCAAGTGTCGATGGAGACATCTCAACAACATCATCATTTTCGTTCACACTAGAACAATTGTTGCTCTTGTTGTTGTTGCTATTGCTCTTACTATTGTCAATGTCATTGACTCATTGGTCAAGCTCAAGCTCATGCTTTGAGACATGGTGCTACTACTACCGGCTACCGTGTGCCGTCTACAATATGAAAAAGATAACTATTAAGTTATTAACTAAGAACAAAGTAAAATGATAGTTCAAAGTTCAAACTTTAAATCATAAATTGATATTCAAAATTCATTGCTTAGCAAATAAACAGAGCAATTTCAACGACTTCCCCTTCTCTCTTGTAACAAATAAAGAGAGCAATAGAACTAAGCATTAAGCATACATAATTAGGCGCACCGAGCATAAACTAAATACCTTTAGGAAACAAAATCAAGGAAACAATCAAACAAATAAACAGAGTAATTTCAAGGAAACAATCAACGGCGAGTATTGAATACCTTTAGGCGCGCTGCGGGGAGAGATGGAGAGTTTCAGCGTCGGAACTATGCGCCGTGGGGAACCACACGTCAAAACCTCGCGTCGAACCGTGGGGAAGGGAAATGCGTGACACTGAGAATGCCGAAGGGAAGGGAAATGCGTCTGTGGGGAAGGGCAAGCTGACAAGGCCCTGAACTCTGAAGGCCGAAGGGAAGGCGCTGAAATCTGAAGGCCGAAGGGAAGGGAAATGCGTCTGTGGCTGTGCGGCTGTGCCTATGCGTCGGATTCGAAACTGAAGGGAAGGGAAATGCCGACGGAGTGGGGGGACACGTCGATGCGATGCGATTGCGGGCGTCGCGGACTTGCGGGTGAGGTCGAAGCTGAAGCTGAACGAAATGTCGAAATCGAGTAAACCCTAGGGCCAGGCGTGCGGCGCAGCGGCGGGAACTGGAAGGGAGAAAGAAAAAGAAAAAGAAAAAAATGAAATATTTTTTTTTAATATAAATCGGTTCAGTTCTGTTTGGGTTTCGGTTTCACAACTAGAAACCGAACCGAACCGTATAAAAATGGTTTCAACATTGTATAAACCGAACCGAACCACATACAATCGATTTCGGTTTGGTTTCGGTTCGTTTTCGGTTCGGTTTCAAATTCGGTTTGGTTTTTGCAGTTTGAATGAACACCCCTAATTTGAATTAAAGGCCTACAGTACTTAAACCCTTCAATTGCAGGACCAAATGCTCAAAAAACACAACCAAATATAGTTTTATCAGGCAGATCAGAAGGGAGAAAATGTCAATCTACTCATGTACCAGGATTGTAGTGCACAGCAGCACTCAACCAGTACGGAAGTTCTGAATACGATTTCTCCGAATCACCGAAGACTGCAACCAAAGCTTTTTTCTTAGCTTCCCATGCACGTCTGTATTTGACGTTATATCCGTACTGTTTTTTAAATGCTTCTTGTAGTATCGCCACAGGCACACTAGGATCAGCTCTAACTAAATTTTGAATTTCAATGCTAATGAAATTAGAATCAAGTTGTGCATTATCTTGTGCCAATTCTGTGTATAAACAAGTATGGTTCTCTCCAAGTTTAGTAATTTCAAACATCCCATGGATTTTGCGCCTACATGCACGCAACCTCCACCTACAACCTTCATCCCATTGCTTGCATCGCACATACCAAATATCTTGGTTCGATTCTACCACAGATATTTGGTAGTGTTCAGTCACACAATATTTTTTTACTGTCATTTGTAGGTCTTCTTTTGTATCAAATAACATTCCTTTTTGTATTATACTAGAGTTATTTGTACATTTTCCCCTTTCCTCCAAGGTTGATCCTTGTTCACAAACTGAATCAGTAATTTCCCATTCTATCTGTGTAAATATCTCCGATTGAACCAACTCATTTTCATTTTCTATATTTCCTTCTTCTCCAAACAATTCATCAATTTCTACATCAATATCACCATCCGCACAATTTTCAGCTTCAATAATAACTAAATCTTCTGGACGAAATGACATATTTAAATTCGTTTACAACTATAAAGGTTAAAAAGAAAAATTAGTCCAAATCTACCCAAAATTATAAACTCGTGGACCCGGTCCACGAGTTTACTACCCAATATAACTAATTTCCCACCACATTATTTACTAATAATTATTCCTATAACAATAAATGCCGAATAATAATCAATACTAAAACCTAAATTTTTTAAATTTATTCATGCATGCAAAAGGGGTATTTTAAAGAATAATGTTATTTAAAAAAAAAATTCGAAAAATAGGTTATACATATATAAATTTATTCATTCATGCAAAACAAAACCTATACATATACAAATTTATTCATTCATGCAAAACAAAACATATATAACTATTGCATATTTATAAGATAATTAGAAAGGAAAATGTATATGCATACGTATATGGCGGCGGCGGCGGTAGTAGCGGTGGTACTAGCGGCGGCGGCGGCGGAACGAAAAGAAGAAGAGAAATGACAGCGACAATGACAAACGAGAACTAAAATAAGAGAAAGGAGAGAAATGAGGAAAGAAATGAAGAGTGAAAGGAGAGATATGAGGAGAGAAATGAAGAGTGAAAAGAGAGAAATGAAGATGGTGGAAATGAGAGAAATGAAGAATGGGAGCTGCCGGCCGGAAATTTAAAGAGGGGAACTCGTGGACCCGGTCCACAATTACCGAAATCGTGGACCCCGTCCACGAGTTCGGTCAATGCATGCCTCTGCATGCAGACTGCGGCTGACACAGGTACGGGATTCGTCTGGAAATCGTGGACCGGGTCCACGATTTCATAACCCCATTTTTGAAATTTCTTTCTCCCCCACCCTATTTTTGGAATTCTTTTTTAAAAAAACATTATTTTAAAAAAAATTCTAATAAAAATTTATAAATTGATAATAAACCAATAGAAAAGTGTACTTGTAAAAAATATAATGGTAAAATTAATTAATATTAAGTTAAAAAATAGTTAAAATTCTAAAATGTGCAAATGGTTGAATTAGTTAAAATTCTAAAATGTGCAAATGGTTGAATTAGTTTTATTTTTATATAAACTAGTTGGAGACTACGTGCTAGAGATTAAAAATCTTTAGAATTATAAAATATATGTATTTTTAATTTATATAGTAGATGTATACAAAAGTTGAAAGTAAGGAAAGAGAGTAATGATAAATAATACAAGACAATATGAAAAAAAAAATTAAAGATGAAAGGTTGAATTATGAATTGTTTGCTTTCTTTCAAAAGTTGAATTCAAATTTATTAACGCAATGAAGATGGTCGATCATATGATGGATTATTCATTTCTTATATTATAGGAATAATATAGTCATCACCCTAATTATAGATAATACACTCGTTTCCTCCTTGTTTGAATTTTTCTCCATATTTTACTCTATCTTCTTTCTTCAATTGTTGCTATTGCAATTCTTATGGGTGAACAATTATTGGCCAAGACATGAATGATATGTATGTTGAACAATGTGTGTCTATAAGGTAAGATTGACATTATTAAAAATTTTGAAGCAAAGTGGGATGTTAAAAATTCCTCCTTCTTAACCTTTAATATAATATAAATGTAGATTTGGCTACTTGCTAAAGAGAAAGTACAACTCATAAATTATGTAGATATTTAAATTTTCTATTTATTATTATTATTTTTTTAAAAATATACAAAGATTTGAATGATATGGATAAGATTTTATTTAATAGATTTATTTTGAAATTTAATAAAGATTAATTTATTGAAATGGTAAAATGCTATAACTCATGTAAATATAATTTTGATGCAACTAATTTAATAATTATTTTTAAAATTTTAAACATAAAATTATAGTTGTAAGAAGGAGATGCCTACAATTTACTCTTGAAAAGGATTTATGATATCTTCATTAGACATTTTAATTTTAATTTCATATGTATTAATTAGTTTATGCAATAATCATATATTTTTATAATAATACATTCTTGTTTATCATATGCAATATTTTTTATAAATAAAATGTGGATCTGAAGTAAATTTATAAGATGGCTATTTATTTGTCTATGTAGTGCTTTGTATAGAAACTTTTTTTTTTAATCTTGAATTACACAAAATTTTAATTGAAATAATTTTAATTTAACATGATTTGAGTCATTAGAAAGAAGTGATATTAACTTTAATAATATTCTATTTAATTTAAATTATATTTTTATTTCATCTAAATTATTTTAGGGTAAACGATATCTTATCTTCACAATTTTGCACTAAAATTAGTAGTAATAATTAATTTTTTTAAAGTTAATTGGATGTTTTTATTTCATTAGTAAAATTATTTTTTTCATATTTTGTAGTTCTACTCATACGAATTTAATATTTTCAACTAATTGTTTATTTTATAATTTTTTTAGATATACACAATAATATAGTTCTCAAATATGAAGTAACAAATTTGACATTACATCAAATCCATGATCAAATAAGAAAAGTTCATTCCTGTAGTTAAGGAAAACTCCCTATATTCAAAATATGATTAAGAGAACCCTCAATACAATCTTAAAAGTAGCTCTTTATAGCATTACAATGAAAAGACAAATAACTAATTAAATATTTGTCAATCTAAAATTATAACCGAACATATATTACCTAAATTATACAATTTTCTAATATTTTTCCCTACATGAAAATTTAGCAAGAAGTTATATATAAGTGAAACACTAAAAGCTATAACTTTTTATAAATGCACAATTAATTTATGGAGGAAAATCTATAACTGACATAACATTTTCTTCCTAGAAGGTTCGATGCTCATGTCCATAATTACTATTGTAACGACCTAACTCCCTAGGACCCAAGTCAGATCGTCACTCATGCAGGCATACAACTTAGTCCACACTTTTCTATGAAGAAAATATCCATAAAGTATAGAAACCTTACATATTCAAGTGGGCGCCTCTAAAAATTTCAAAACATCCATGTAAAAGTTTGACTCAAGAAACATTAAAAATATAACATAGTTTTCAAAGCAAAGATAACCTAAAACATTAGACACTGGAAATTCATGAGACTCATGCGGAAGCTCTAGCCTAGTCCCCATTGGTCAATCAAGATTTCTTCTCGTCGATTGCCAAAGTGTCCTTTCCTTTCCCTAAAAAGAAAAACATAATAGCAGAGTGAGTATAAAATGCTCAGTAAGTAACCTCACTTCCGGGATCAGGCTAAACACCAACATCCAAAATGTGTACGTGCTTATACATCATACAAACGAAATTAAACTGTGATTGCCATCTAGTGAACGATTTTAACCCATCATAGTGCACATCCTGTGGCCTGAAAGCTTACAAATGTAGCAGGGTACCCATCGGTTTCGATAACATAGTAGAAAATCCGTCGGCCTCCGAAACATAGCAAGACTAGGAGGGTAATCATCACATCTAAATTTAATACATAGCATGCTTTCAATGACATTCAATATAGGTCTCATCACATAATCTCAAAGCTTCACATTGGATTCTATCATTCACATGCTAAAATCAGTTTCATGTTAATGTGAGTCCCATGCTAATATAAGTTAATGCTAGAATCATTCCCAAACTAATATCAATCTCATGCTAGTGTAAGTCTCATGCTAATATAAGTTCATGCTAGAATCATTCTCATACTAATATCAATCTCATGCCATCGTCAACACATACAAGAAACAAATCCAGTCATAATAAGCTTTTCAATTTGCCCAACTAAATATTCAAACAACTATCTAATTTGCCTAGCACATGGGCAAGCTTCAGGTAGTAAGATTACTTACCTTGAATCAAGTCTGATTAACAATCATTGGACCTTTCCTTAAGTCGGTAAGACTCATCACACACGTCCTATCCATAAAACATAACACATTCATAAATTTTTTCGGAGACTAAAACACAAAGAAATACGAAAACGTTGGGCAATCGAGTTCAATTCGAGAAACCCATACCAAACACCAAAATCCTCGGCGACAACCACAACCGGCGAGACTATCTAACCATAGAGCGAAACCAACAGATTAGCGACAAGCGAGACTAGCGAGATTGATGACGAACGAGACTAGCAAGATGAGCGAAACTAGAGATCAGTTGAAAGCGAGCGAGACTTAGCGAAACCAGCTGAAGGCGAGACTTCATATTAGCGAAACTTCAAATTAACGAGACTTACATCTTCAAGTGAAACCTGAAATAGGTGAGCGAGAGTTACAACTTCGGTAACTAAAGAGAGATTAACCGATCGGCAACCGGAAGCAATGACGAATTAGACTTACTCAGATGGCGAGATTGAGAAATTGTCGACCGGAAGCGATTTCTTGAACGATACACGGAGGTGGCTCACGCTGAAGAAGAAAAGGATGAAGATGAAGATGAAGAAAAACACATCGGGGAGGAGGAAGAAAAGAGAGATTCAACCCCCTTTTTTTTCCTTTTTAATTTGGTACAAATTCCAAAGCCATAAACCCCCCTTTTTAAAACAAAACAATACCAAAATTCACAATCCTTTCCATTATTCCTAGACTTCTCATCTCTTCCAACTAACCATCTTAAATTACCAACAAACAAATTCCCTAACCTCGAAACTTGAAATGAATTCCCAACTAATAATAATAAACATAAATTATCCAAAAGAAAAAAAAAATTACCTCAAAATTTGGGTCATCACAACTTCTCCTCCTTAGGAAACTTTTGTCATCGGAAATTCTAAATCTTATAACAATTCCAGATACTTTGCTCTCTTCTCGTTCTCTCATTCCAACGTTGCTTCCTTAAACTAGTGATGCTGCCAAAGGACCTTCACCAACGCTATTTCTCGATTGTGCAAAGTCTTTACTTCCCTTGCCAAAATTTGAATAGGCTTCTCCTAGTAACTCAGACTCTCATTTAGTTGCAAGGGCTCGTAGTCTACCACATGAGATTGATCAACCACATACTTCCTCAACATAGAAACGTGAAAGACATTATGAACTATAGAGAGCGTCAGTGGCAAAGCTAAACGATAAGCTACAGGGCCAACTTGCTCTAGTATCTCAAATGGGCCAATGAATCGAGGGCTTAATTTTTCCTTCTTTTCAAACCTTAGAACACCATTCATAAGCGCCACCTTTAGAAACACTTCGTCACTTTCCACAAACTCTAAATCTTATCCCCTCACATCGGCGTAACTCTTATGTCTACTTTGAGTTGTCTGCATTCTTGATCTAAGCTTTGAATTACCTCGTTAGAATGTTGCACCAACTCAGGCCCCAACAATTTTCGTTCTCCAACCTCATCTCAACATACAGGGGTCCTGCAACTCTTCCCATGCAGGGCCTCAAATGGCATCGTTCCAATCATAGCTTGATAACTATTGTTATAAGCAAACTCCATGAGGTGCAAGTAGGACTCCCAACTCCCTGGAAAATCCAACGCATAAGCGCATAACATGTCCTCTAGTGCCTGATTCAAGCATTCAGTTTGACCATCAGTCTATGGATGGAAAGTTGTATTGAAATCCAACCGCGTGTCCAATGCCGATTGAAGACTCTTCCAAAAATTGGATGTAAAGCGAGGGTCTCTATCAAACACTATTGAAACTGGTACTCCATGTAACCTCACTACTTCTTTCATGTAGATCTGTGACCACTTATTCACTGAGTAAGTGGGTTTTCCTGGAATAAAATGTGTCATCTTGGTGAGTCGGTCTACTACATCCCATATCACTGTATGGCCCTTTGCCGTTCTAGGCAAACCCACAATAAAATCCATAGACACATTCTCCCATTTCCATTCTAGTATCTGCAAAGGTTGTAATAGTCCTACTAGCTTCTGCCTTGGAGCTTTCACCAATTCACAGACTAAACATTTAGTGACATGCTCTGCTACCTCTCTTTTTATGTTGTGCCACTAGTAATAACGTTTCAAATCTTGGTACATCTTGGTGCTCCAAGGATGCACAGAGAATGAGGAACTATGAGCTGAGAATTCACTTTGCTGGCACACCAGGCGTCCCTGGAACAGAAGACCATCATTCTTAGTACTATTTGCTGGCACACCAGGCGTCCCTGGAACAGAAGACCATCATTCGAATATACTGAGAATTCACTTTCCTGCACTGCTTTTACCTGATGGAAACGTTCCATAATGTACGGATCATCTTGCTGTGCACCAATAATCCTTTGCCTCAGAGTTGGTTGCATCGACAAATGAGCCAGCTGTGACGCAACTTTTCCAACAACCACAGCTATTCCAGCATGCTCAAAATCTTTACGTAGGCTGGCCTGTCGGATAATAAGAGCTGCGAATGGATTATCTTCCAACTTAAAGCATTTGCCACCATATTTGCCTTACCTAGGTGGTACAAAATCTCTACATCGTAATCTTTCACCAATTCCAACCATCTGCACTGCCTCATATTCAACTTCTTTAGCGTGAAAAAGCATTTCAAACTCTAATGATCCATATAGATCTGTATTTTCTCTTCATACAGGTGATGTCTCTATAACTTCAGGGCAAAGACTACTATTGCTAATTCCAAATAATGAGTTGGGTAATTCTGCTCGTGGTTCTTTAACTGATGAGAGGCATAAGCAACTACCTTACCATGTTGCATTAATACACATCCCAACCCCTTCTTAGAGGCATCACTGTAGACAACAAAACCTCAAGAACCATCAGGAACTATAAGCACGAGTTCAGAAACTAATCTTTGCCTAAGGTCTTGGAAAATTTCCTCTCAAGCTTTACTCCAAACAAAAGGAGTACCCTTCCTAGTCAATTGAGTCAAGGGAGTAGCAATGCGAGAGAAGTCTTTAACGAATCGACGGTAGTAGCCTGCTAAGCCAGAAAACTCCGGACTTCAGTAACTGTTGTAGGACGAGACCAACTCGTAATTGCCTCTATCTTTGCAGGGTCTACTACAACCCCACCCTTAGACACCACGTGTCTCAAAAAAGACACCTACTTTAACCAAAATTCACATTTGGAGAACTTAGCGTATAACTTATGCGACCTCAGGGTTTCCAAAACCTTTCACAAATGTTCTTCATGTTCCGTCTTGGAATAAACCAAGATATCATCAATAAATACTATGATAAAAGTGTCCAGAAAATCCCTGAACACTCGGTTCATTAGATCCATGAATACCACAGGGGCATTTGTTAGACCAAAGGACATAACTATAAACTCGTAATGCCCATACCTAGAACGAAAAGTTGTCTTAGGTATGTCACTATCTCTTATCCGCAGCTGATGATATCCTGAACGAAGGTCAATCTTGGAGAATACTGTGGCTCCTTGCAATTAGTCGAACAAGTCATCAATCCTGGGCAAAGGATACTTATTCTTGATAGTTACTTTGTTCAACTCTCTGTAATCAATACAAAGACGAAGCAAATCATCCTTCTTCTTTACAAACAACACTGGTGCGCCCCAAGGTGACACACTTGGTCTTATGAAGCCCTTATCTAGCAATTCCTACAACTGAATTTTGAACTTCTTCAGTTCAGTTGGAGCCATTCTATAGGGAGCTTTGGAGATGGGAACCGTCCCCGACTCTAACTCAATAGCAAAATCTACTTCTCTATACAGTTGCAAACCAGGAAGGTCCTCTAGAAAAAATTCGGGTAATTCCTCACTACTGGTTTCGAAGATAGAGTGGCGTCAGGTTCTCTAGTGTCGACCATAATAGTCAAAATACTCCATGTACCCTAATTAAGTAACTTGTTGGCCTTCATGGCTGAGATTATCTTGGGCAAGACTATGGTTCTAGCCCCTCTGAATTTAAAATTGGTTTTCATAGGAGGATTGAGAATTACCTCCTTACGAGAGCAATCTATACTAGCATAATTAGCAGTCAACCAATACATGCCTAATATTACATTGAAGTCATGCATGTTTAAGACTATCAGGGTCACCTCTAGCGCACAATTAGTTATTTCAACTTGACATGCTTTTATCTTTTCCTTTGCTGACATAATTTCTCCAGACGGAGTAGAAACCAACAATACATAATGCAACGGTTCTAATTTAACATATCATGCTTCACAAACCCTAAAGTTATAAACGACTGCGATGATCCAAAGTCAAATAATACTAGGCATAATGCCCTAGAATAGGGAGTGTACCTGTCACCATTACACCTGACTTATCTGCTTCCCGTTGAGTTGTATTAAACACTCGACCTTGCCTTGCTTCGGTTTACTAGAGTTCCCCTAATAAGGACCCATACGTTGACCTCCACTATCAGTTGCATTCTTCCTTGGGCACTTGTCAGCTGTATGCCTTTCTTGTCTGCAGTGGAAACATACCCCACTGCCTGCCAAATAGCGTTCATAATGATGTTTTCCACAATAATTGCAAACTGGCCTGTCTTCCCTAGCAGTTGAGGACTAAGAGCCTTGCTGCCTCCACTGACGCTGAGGTCTATCTAAATTTTGACTTCTCTACTGAAACTCTAGAGTTCTTTGATCTACCTTTTTCTTCTACCATGACGAGGGTCCCACTCTTAAGGATTTTAATTGCTCATATCCTAACTGGGAATCTATTTGGCTAGCTACACAGAGAGCTTTTGCTTAGGTGGCTGGGTTAAAAGCTTGCGCCACCCCTAAACAAACTCTTCGTTCTCTTCGCCTTAGTGGCAACCAAGGTAGTGGCAAAACAGGACAGCTACTCGAATTCTTGATCGTACTCCCCCATAGACATGCTGCCCTGCTCCCAACTTAGAAACTTCTTGTCCTTGAGATGTCTCAGATTTACAGAGAAATACTTCTCGTAGAAGTGCTCCTTAAACTACTCCCACCTTACTGGTTTAGAACCGACCCCAATCATCATTTCTATTGTCTGCCACCAGATCTAAGCTTTGTTCATCAGCACAAAGATGCACTACACTTTCTGGTGCTCCGGGCACTTCATGCATTTGAAAATTGTCTCAATGGAGGACAACCACAATTCAGCCTTAGTAGGGTTCTTCAGTGACCCATCAAAGGTGCGGGGATTATATTTCCTAAAATCCCGCAAGTGCTTTGCTGCTACAGATAAATCCTGGAAATTTTAACTCTGAGCTTGCACCTAGGGCACCTGAATTGGCGGGGTTGGCACTTGCTGAGACTGAATATGCTGGGCTATCTGTTCTAACATCATATCCTTCATTCTTCCCATCATAACTGTTGTAACAGCCTTTCCTATTGTTGCTGCCAAAGCAGAAAACTCGAGCGAAATCACTGGCGAAATGAGCATTGGAGGAATCGGGGCCACACGCTTTGACCCTGAACTAGACGGGTCTTGAGCTGCAAGAGGGTCTGGGACCTAGGGGTCCTGAACTGTCAGGTCTTGAGGGTTTTGGAACCTTCCCCTACCCCTTCTGCCTTTTCTACCCCCTCGAGCCATGCCTAAAATCCATAAGCAAAATACTTGCTAGTAAATTCCACAAAAGAGCAAACAATCTAACCAAGAAGTGAATTTAACAAGGTTCTTTGTATGAATTACTAACAACATAAACTTAGAAGGCATACCTGGCGATAACGAAGAACTCCTTCATGACCATAGGGACAGTCTAGATTTACATAGTAAGTCAGTTCACAGAACTAATAACTCTTGGTTCTGATACCAACTATAATGATTTCACCTCCTAGGACCCAAGTCAGATCGTCACTCATGCATGCATACAACTTAGCCCACACTTTTCCATAAAGTATAGAAACCTTTCAATATTTGGCAATTTCAAGAAAAAAATATTCAAGTGGGCATGTCCAAAAATTTCAAAACGTCCACATAAAAGTTTGACTTAAGAAATATTAAAAATATGACATAGTTTTCAAAGCAAAGATAACCCAAAACATTAGAACACATGGAAATTCATGAGATTCGTTCAAAAGCTCTAGCCTAGTCCCCATTGGTCAATCAAGATTTCTTCCCGTTGTTTGCCAAAATGTTCTTTCCTTTCCCTGAAAAGATAAACATAATAACAGAATGAGTATAAAATACTCAGTAAGTAACCTCACTTCTGAGATCAGGCTAAACACCGACATCCAAAAGGTGTACATGTTTATACATCACACAAGCGAAATTAAACTGTGATGGCCATCTAGTGAACAATTTTAACTCATCCTAGTGCACATCTTGTGGCCCAAAGGCTTACAAATGTAGCAGGATACCCGTCGGTTCTCGGTAACATAGTAGAAAACTCGTCGGCCTCCGAAACATAGCAGGAAACCCCTCGGTCTCTGAAACATAGCAGGAAACTCGTCGGTCTCCGAAACATAGCAGAAAAATCGATCGGTCTCTGAAACATAGCAACATTAGGAGGGCAATTGTCACATCTAAATTTTGAATACATAGCATGCTTTCAACGAAGTTCGATATAGGTCTCATCACATAATCTCAAAGCTTCATAAAGGATTCTATCATTCACATGCTAAAATCAGTTTCATGCTAGTGTAAGTTTCATGCTAATATAAGTTCATACTAGAATCATTCTCATACTAATATCAATCTCATGCCATCATCAACACATACAAGAAACAAATCCAGTCATAATAGGCTTTTCAATTTGCCCAACTAAATAGTCAAACAACTATCTAATTTGCCTAGCACGTGGGCAAGCTTCTGATAGTAAGATTACTTACCTTGAATCAAGTCTGATTAACAATCATGAAACCTTCCCTTAAGTCCATAAGACTCATTACACACGTCCTATCCATAAAACATAACACATTCGTAAACTTTACAGAGACTAAAACACAAATAAACACGAAAATGGTGGGTAATCGAGTTCAATTGAGAAACCCATACCAAATACCAAAATCCCTGGCGACAACCACAACTGGTGAGACTATTTGACCAAAGAGCGAAACCAACAAATCGTGTGATGAGGGAGACTAGCGAGATTGACTACGAACGAGATTAGCGAGATGAGCAAGACTAGCAAGATCAGTTGAAAGCGAGCGAGACTTAACGAGATCAATGGAAAGAGAGTGAGACTTAACGGGATCAGTTGAAAGCGAGCGAGACTTAGTGAAACCAGCTGAAGGCGAGACTTTATATTAGCGAAACTTAGCGTATTAGTGAGATTTCAGATTAACGAGACTTAGGAATTTAGCAAGACTTACAGATTTGCGAGCGAGACCAACAGATTCGAGCAAAACTAGCATAATCGACGACAAGAGAGACTTACAACTTCGAGCGAAACCTGCAATCGGTGAGCGGAGTTACAACTTCAACAACTAAAGAGAGACTAACCAATCGGCAGCCGGAAGCAATGACGAGCGAGACTTACTCAGATGGTGAGATTGAGAGATTGTCGACCGGAAGTGATTTCTTGAACGATACACGGAGGCAGCTCACGCTGAAGAAGAAAAGAATGAAGATGAAGAAGAAAGAAAAAGACATTGGGGAGGAGGAAGAAGAGAGAGATTAAGCCCTTTTTTTCTTTTTAATTTGGTACAAATCCCAATGCCCTAAACCCCCTTTTTTGAAACAAAACAATACCCAAATTCACAATCCCTTCCATTATTCCTAAACTTTCCATCTCTTCAAAAAATCCCACTGACCATCTTAAATTACCAACAAACAAATTCCCTAACCTTGAAACTTGAAATGAATTCCCAACTAAGAATAATAAACATAAATTATCCAAAAGGAAAAAAAATTACCTCAAAATTTGGGTTGTCACAATTATATTAAAAAGGTTGTAACTTTTTAAATTACATAATTAATTGATGGAGGAAATTTGTATTTTTAAAATTACTAATTTTAGTCCATAGAAATGGTTGGGTTAAAAGACTATTTTGGTACCTATAATGGCTGTTCCATTTTGGTTTATTTAGTTTTAAATGTTTAATTTTTGTTTCTATACTTGGAACAAATTTTAAATATAGTCTCTGCCAAATATTTACAAAGCGACCTATTTCATATGATTTTCAGATTTGATTTTCCTCATTTAGATTAAAATTGATGTTGCCTAGACGTATAAAAAATAAATTTGACTTTTTTGCTTTTCTAATTAGTTTAATTTTTCTTAAAATTCATTGTAATATAGTGTAGCTCTTCAATTTAAATTGAACTACTTAGAATTATGATGGTAATTAATGTAAATTTAAAAGGGTATTACGAAAACCTCAAATCACGTATATTTTGTGTTTACAATACCATTGTAAATTGTAGTTACAAAAAGGGTTGATACTAATTAATTTAATATTTTTTAATAGTAAGTAATTCATTTAATATTAAATGAATAGAACATGATCTATCAATGGTTTCAAAAGTTTTTTTTTTTTTTTTTATTGATTAATCATTTTGTTTTAGTTATTTTCTATTATTTAGTACTTATAGAATATAAAAATAAGAAAATCAATATTTATTTTTCCATGTTTCCAATGAGAAAAATATACTTTAGTTAATGATTAGATGAAAAGAAATATGTAAGAAATAAAATTTAAAAATATCATACATCAAAATAATGAAAACAAAATTTACATAAAACATCTAAGATATGATTATATGAAAACATTTTTTTTTTATTGGTGCTTGACATCAAACCATTCTTCAAGATATAAAGACATCAGTTACAAATAATACAACTTTGCAATTCCTACAACTTTGCGTTAAACAAATATGCAATGCAAAATGTCAAGTTCAGTTAATGTAAAGTTTTCTTCATTTCAAAGTTTTACTACGTTGTAGAACAATTCTTTTTACTTGGATGACATAGTCTGGTGACGTTAGGCACCTATGAACATAATCGTAGAACTTCTATCCAACTAATCTGTCATCGATTAGATATGCATTTGAGAACAATAAAGTGAAAGAACAAAAATAAATAAATAAATAAAGAGAGAACAATATTAGATAAATATTTTATGAAAGTGTTGGTGAAAGAATGATAAAGCAAATATTATTTTTATAGTAGTTAATAACAAAAAGTTACAAAACTTTTGGTATTCTAAAACTTTTGGGATTCTATAATAAATTATAATTAAATGAAAAAATCCTAAGTGGTGGAAAAAATATATTTGGTATTCCTTTTATTTATCATTGATAATAAAACTATTACTATTAATTAATTATTTTTCGTATAATTTATAATTATTGATGACACATTTGTAAATTAATAACCGTAAAAAAACATAAATTTACATTGTAATTAAATTAAATACACAAAGGACGTGGTGAGTGGGTGGGTGGGTGTGAAGGTGCTTATTTATTAAAATAAAATCAAAATTAATTATTGGTAACTAATTGGCAAATTTTATAAATTATAAAATTGATAAGAGATAAAATAATCTTTAAAAAATTTTAAAATTTTGTAGCTTTATAATATATTATAGATTATAGATATACTTTGTTCATAAACAACATGTATACTATCTTATAGATTTCAAATCAAATCATGTCAACGATATTAGGCATTCTACGAACCTTTTTAAAATGAATAAAATCTTATGAGTATTAAATTCATTCTATCAAAATTTTGATATTGTATTATATTTAAATTGATAAAATATACAGTTCATTTGTAATTTTTGAAGTAAAAAGTATACAATTTTTTAACTCTAACTTTAACATTTATATCTTCATTCTTTTGAAAAATGATTTTTTTTATATTATTTAAAGTGAATTTCCTTCTTATTTTCACAATTTTGAGTACATTGAAACTTTTTTTTAATAACCATGACACAGAAATATTTTTTTAAACATTTTTGTATAACCATGGCACAAAATATTTTTATTGTATTTGATTGAAAAAGTCAATAATAAATTGTTAAGATCTATCATAGATCTCACGACACCTAAAAGGAAATAAAATTATAAAATTATTTTATTTTATTAATTAAAGAAAAAGAAAAAATAAGAGAAAAAGAAAAATATACCTTGTATTAGTTGATGCCATAAAATATTTTGATTAAATGTGATCGAAAAAACCATTAATAAATTTGTAAGACTAATCATAAATCTCCAGAGAACACTAAAAGGGAATAAAATTACAAAAGTATTATATTCTATTAATTTAATAATCGGGGGAAATGCTCCATTAACATACCTTGTTTTAGTTGACCAGACACCCAAAAAATTATTTGTTAACAACAAATAGAAGAAAATTTATAGGAATATAGTAATGAATATACAATATACAAAAAGAAAAACCATAATATTAAATTAATTCTAATAATTTCTGCCTAAATATTTTATAACTCTCTCCCCATATCTCCATCTTTCCCTAATTATTTAGTCCATATCTCTCTCCCTCTTTTCTCAATTTTTTCTCACTTTGTCATTAAAAGAATAACTACACACACACATATATATATTATTTTCGTGTTGCAAAAATTCTAATAGGTAGATGTAATTAGAATAACAAACACTTTCCATGACATTTAAGTCATCAAACATAAGAAAGAGGGAGAGAGAACTTACAATAAACACAAAGAAAGCATATGAAGGGTTCCTAAGAACTCACTGACAATCAGTCTACATGAGAAAAAAGAAATCACTCCGTTCAAGACTACGCCGCATTCCCATATCTTACTGTAGTTCCTCCAATCTCTCAACTCTCACCTCTTTACTGATCAAAGCTGCAAGAAGGGAGAATGGATATAGTAACAATCTCAATCCCAACATTTATATTTTGAGTACCATCCATAATTGAAGCCTACTTGAGGTTGCAAAGGGGAGCAAATTTGAGAAGCAACAATCATAAACATATATGGTGTTGCACCACAAATATCAAAATTCCTAAAAGGAAACAAATGCATAAATTGGTGATTACCTTGTTAATTAGAAAAGATGATTGTCATTTTGTAGATTTGCACAAAAGTGTGTTTTGTTGGAAATGATTTGATTCATGATTGATCTTTTTATAAATAGGTAGTTTTTTCTCCAAAGGCTTCAAAATGAAGGGATATAAGGTTTCAACAATTTTGGGTTAAAAATGAACTTAAAATTAAAGGGAGAAAGATAACCCATTATATGGTTAATTTTATCATTGTGTGAAGTGTAGATTGAAGGGGTCTTATGTTGTTACCATTCATGAGTTCCCATTAGGTGTGAGATGTAAGTTGAGATTACAAAAATAGAATTGGATAAAAGGCACGTACTTACAATGGAAAGGTGTGAGTGTGAGGATAAAATAAACATTATCAAAAAAGGTAAGGGCAAAGAGGGAAGTTAATAATTCTCCTCTCTTAGCCCCTTTTAATATAATAGAGATAGTTATGCATTTTTTTTTTATAATGATGGAAATGATATCCAAATTAGTTTATGTATTTTCAATTTGTCAATATTTTATCATTTACTCCTCATCAAAGAGTCTTAATTATTATTAATATATGCTTAAACTTTTTTTTTTCAGTTTTTTATAACAAAACTTTCAAATTGTTAACCTAACATATTTAGAATTGAAGTTAATGAAAAAAATTATAGAACTTTTGAAATTCCAAATCTTTTATTTTCCTAAATATAATTAGGAAAATGGGACACTAACAAGAATAACAAAAAAACATTATTAAAATTACAAATTTAGCAATAGCTTTTTAACATTTGTAAATATAGCAAAAAGACGTGAAGCAAATTTTTGTTTTTTTATTATTTCAAATTTACCCATTTTGGTGTATTAGCATGTATATCAGTATGTATATCAGTAATATAGCTGATATACTTTATATCTAGTATATCAGTCATCTGATATACTTTATATTTAGTATATCAGTTGCCTAATACACCGAACATAAAGTATATAACTTGTACAATTGATACATCAAAATTACAATGTTATACTTAAAATTTTATGTAGAATAAATGTTGATATACTACTGATACACTAACGATATAAGGAAATTATTTTAAATGACAAAACTGTTTGAAGATATTTACAGATAATATCAAAATATCATAGTCTATCTACGAAATATCGCAATAGACTACTATCTGTGTCTATCATGATATAGATAGACACAGATAGTAGTCTATCACGGTCTATTGTAAATAGACAGTGAAATTTTGCTATATTTTGTAAATAGTTTGGTTCATTTTTCTATATTTGAAAACAACCAATGATATACTTGAAATTAGTTTTTTATGAGCATTAATCAATATTGATAAACTAACTTATACTTTAAATGAATTTTGAATAAGTACAAAACTATCACTTATGATGCACTTATAATCTATATACTCGAAATTGGATTTTGAATTTTGAATGAGTATTGATATACTACTCATACACCAATACAATACTTAAAATGAATTTAGATGATGAGTAATGTACTATTGATATACTACAAATATACATGAAATGAATTCTTAATGACTACTAATATACTATTGCTACATCTATGTCACAGTTTAAATAAAATTTGAATGAGTGTTAGTAAACTACTGATACACCAATATGATACTTAAAATGGATTGGAATAATGAGTGATATGCTATTTATATTCTACAAAATATACATAAAATTAATTTTTAATGACTACCGATATATTATTGATACATCTATGTTGTAGTTTAAATAAACTTGAATGAGTGTACACTAAATACATCTACATGTAGATAAACTACTAAAGTACTAAATACTTAAGATTGCATTTTTAGCTCATTATGATATAATATTGATGCACTAATTATTTGTTTTGGTATATCAACAATATCATCTAGATGTCTTTTTTTTTTTTTTTTTCTAAACAGAAAATTGATATACGAAATATGAAATATCTATTACACACAATTGATATACCAAATTAAATATAACCTATAGACCATTAAAATCATATACAAAATTTGAGAATAAAATAGATTAACTAATATGATTTATATTTTGTATATTATTAGACAAAATTAATGCATTTAATATATCCCATCAACATCAAAATTGAACCAACGAGATGAAAATAACTCTATATCAAAACAAAACAAAATTCAAAATAATATTTACCATAATCGAACAAACAATATTGACTATAACACAATTAAAATCATGTCATATTAGTTGTCTAAATGATATTCTTTAAATAAATATATTGAGTACCAAATATAAAGTATATTAGTTGACTGATATACCAAAATATAAAGTATACCAAATACACCTGCTCATACACAAATGAGGGTAAAATCATAATAATATAAAAACTAGGAATCAGGTATAAATTGTTTGCTATATCTCCAATTTTAAAAAATAATTGCTACATTTGCAAACACCCTTCTATTTTCTTGCTACACATTGCAATTTTACTAGAAAAATTGTAATTCTGGAATAATTTATGTAGAGATACAGTTTTCATATGTATTAAAATTTCATTAATTATTTCTTACCACTTTCTTTAGGAAAATCATGTTACATTTTATAGTTTTAAATGTTTCAATTTTTTTTTTTTTAAAAAACATAGGTATTTCTTGTTTTTTATTTTGATATTATATTGAAAGATTTGTTTCTAAAAAGATATTTTTGTCCATCATTCACTTTTTAGATTACCTTGTTTTTAAAAAATCCCCCAAAAAAAGAAACATCAAACTTAACTTTTGTTATCTAATAAACCTTTCAAGCTGAATAGAGATATATAATTAGTTTTTATTAACTTGATTTCAAATGGTAATAAATTTCTTCCACAAAACTTTCTCACATCCAACTTTTTAGTTTTTATTCCAAGTTTTTTTTAATTGGTTAATATGTTATTTATAATTGATAAAAATTTTGTGAGGCATAGGGTTACATAGATTTTTTTCTCAATAAAAATAACATAAGCATTAAACTTTTGTTTTTCAATAAACATTTTACATAAAATAACGATACACGGATTCTAAAAGAACAATATAAAAAAGAAAATTTACTTGATAGACGAACACTAATATTCAACTTCATCAAAGTGAAATTGTAAAATTAAGTGGCAAAGCCTATAATAAATTCATTAAAAAAAAATAAAATAAAATTTAGAATCCGAGATCTTGATCTGACACATGAATCTCTTGCAATTTGAATATAACTTCAACATCTTAAGATGCTTCAAAAATTGAAAATGTTTTAAGAGCAATGATTTCAAAGAAAAAATGGAGAAATAATGAAACTGAAGTGTAGTGTTGTTGAAAAATGTTGAAGAAAATACTATTTTTATAATAGTTGAAGATGAAAGTTATAAAAACTTTTTGAATTCTACCCCTTTTAAAATTTCAATATTAATTATAACTAAAGTAAAAATTAAGCTCTTTTAAGTGTGGAAAAAAAAACTTTTTACATTCCAACATTACCATATAAATTTCAATATTAATTATAACTAAAGTAAAAATTAAACTCTTTTAAGTGTGGAAAAAAAACTTTTTACATTCTAACATTACCATATAAATTTCAATATTAATTATAACTAAAGTAAAAATTAAACTCTTTTAAGTGTGGAAAAAAAACTTTTTACATTCTAACATTACCATATAAATTTCAATATTAATTATAACTAAAGTAAAAATTAAGCTCTTTTAAGTGTGGAAAAAAAAACTTTTTACATCCCAACATTACCATATTAATTATATATTCATTATTGATAATTATGGATTAATTAATTAATTAATTAAATTAATATTTATATTTAATTGATAATAACATATTACATAAATAAGTAAAATAAAGAATGGACAAAAGTGTCTAAAAAAGTTTTTTCAAGATTCTCACCCTTTAATATATTATAGATTATAAATGTATAAAAATTAAGATAGTAATGTGTCTCAGCTCCCATTGGACTCAAGCATGAATCCTATATCACTAATTTATTTTCCAAATTTTCTTCTTTTAACAAAACTTCGGTTTTTGAAAAAAAATAAAAAAAAAACAACAATTACACACTGATCCCCCTACCAAATCCCGCTGGAGATTTAAGAATGGAGTGACTATTCAACTTCATTTTAAAATTACTTTTAGATTTCTTTTTGTTTATTTTTTTTTATAAGGCTTCAACATCAATAATTCTTCAATTTTTTAATTTCTTCAACTTCTTCTCCTAGTTTGTGAGGTAAGTTTTTTAATTTATTTTTTCTTCTTCTTTTTAAGTTTATTGTTTTATTTGTATATATTTAGTTTTCATGTTTCAATTTTAGTTCATAGATTTTAATTTCCATGTTTTAATTATTTTTATATATTTAGTTTAAATCATTCTTATTTATTGTTTTAGTATTTTTTATTTTATATTTATTGTATTAATTTTTGAAATAATTTATGGACTTTAAGCAAACATCTTAAACTTTACCTGTTGGGTTGTATAAGTTATGATATTATCGTTATGCATTGATTTTAAAATTTGAAATCTCGTAGAGGACAATTGTGATGTAGGAAATTAAGGGAATTTATGAATTTTTAGAACTACTCGCTTATAAATTATTTTTAGTGAATTATAAAGCCCCCGTCAACAAAATTCTTAGATCTACCACTACCTTAGGTGTTGGTTGATTGGCTTGAAGAGGATGTTTTAATCAAAAGGATTATCTGGCTCATAAACCCATTTTTCCTTGGTCGTGCAAGTATGCATGATTTGGTGTGGCTATTCCACAAAGTCTTCTTAGAACAATATTATATGATTGTAATCAGTATCCCTGTCTTGCTAAAAGCAATTGCAAATATGACGTTGACAATTATCTCGTTGTTTTATATATACATATATATAAACAATATTCAATATCATCATTTTTCAATACATGAAATAATGGTGATAGAGATACTAATGGGAACACGACTAAAGTTCTCACTATACTGTCTATCGTGGGGTTAATTTCTAGGTAGAATTTCACCCTTTTACCCCGTGCGGTTTAAGGAGGTTTCCTTAGTCAGCCTACTAAAATGCTCACAGATGCCCACAAATACACTCAAATGCTCACAAGAACTTAGAGGGTGTTTGTACTTCACGTAATATCACCACTTTATCTCGACTAGAAGGGAGAAGGAGAGGAACACATACACTTGGTGTAAATATAACATTTTTTATTGATAAGTACTACAAAAATCACACTTTACAAGACTCAAGACAAGAACCCTCCCCACAAAGGAGACCTTTCTTAGCAAGGGATGGTTCCTCTAAAAAAGAATGGGTGAAATGAAATGCCTTGGACAATCACCAAGGTCATCTAGGAAATGCTCCACAAATCATGCTGCCACCTTCCCATGTTACATGTCACCTCCTCCAAGCGTCTTTGTAGTGTTGGTGGCAAGATGCTTAATAATATTGCCATTATTAAGCACCTCACAAAAATCCCTACCACGTGTCATGCATACGGACAACCTGGCTCTAAATCTGATGGATGACACTTTCCCTTGTCTTGAATCAAGCTCGGTGTGCACCCTTGTGCAGGACTTGACCAGTTATGCTAGGATGGCACCGGAGCTGCATCTCCTGCGCATTATGTGCATGCTGCTTGGCGCGTTGATACATTGCACGAAATGCATATTTTAGCTTATTATTTCATACTTTTACTTAGAAAAATGAGCATTTGCAAATGGTTTTGCCCCATCATCATAAGCGGATAGAATGAACATAGAAAGGTCTTTAAAGTGCCAAAAGATAATTTTTACTGATTTGGGATGAATTGTGGACTTTGGCAAGTAAAATCAACATTTTGGAGAAAACGATGCGAGACGCCCGCATTGCTTAAAGTTAATGTGACTGCATCAAAACCCTAAAAACCAGAAGTTGTCCCAATCAACTGATGTTGCGATTCTTTTAATTATGACCCCGAAATCAACCTGTCAACCTTTGAAAATTCAGTTTCGGTCAGCATACAACTGTTTAAGGCTTTGTAAAAGGATGAGGAAGCCTCCACGTTCAATCATCAGACAATCCTCAAGAGGACTCATACATTCCTTTGGGAAAACCCTCCGTTCTCAATTAGAAAACTTCACGAATGGTGGTTCCTTTGAAGTACTTTAGCTCTAGCTCATCTCTACCTTGTAAGAGGAAAGTGTAGAGATGAAATTCGACCTTGGAATAGGAGAATTGAGTCTAGGGGATAAAATTGAGAGTTGGAGAGTGTTCCCAAAGAGTTGTTCTTATCAAATTCCAACACCATTTACTTTACTTCTTTTCTACTTGCTTTCATCTCTTCTTTAGTGAACTCTTATTTGTAATAATGGTTTGTGAGTCTATGAAATTCATCCATTCATTCTTAATCATGAGCTAAAAACAGACTTAGTTATGTGAATGCCCTAGCATAGTATGGCTTGATCAATGCTTATACTTCATACAACTTGACTTGCACATTTCTTTTGTTGATTTTAAAGATAAATTTTTGTTAAGATAAATTTTTATTAAGTTAAACTAGCCACTTAATTTAGCAAACTAGTGGAATCTCAGTGTTGAGAAGGTTAGAGCATAAATGAATTTCACAAAAGAATATGGGACGAAGAGCCTAGAAATATGATGGTCACGAAGCTTTAGAAATAAGGTACACCATAGGGTAAATGAATTGAGTTCAATTAATTTAAGGACTAGTCAATGATAAAAATATAGGATTAGTTGCTTAGAGTTTCTAAAGAAACTTGATACAAGACCAAATGGAAGAAGTTTCCTACCCATGCAAACTCATTGTGTTGGCATGATATGGATGCATTGCTCAAGGCACATTGCTTGAATGGTTGGAGTATAAATGTATCCTTGTTCCCTCATTATTGTTATCGTTTTTACATCTTTTTCAACTCAAAACATCAACTATTTACTTTTAGTTATCTTGGTTTATTTGATTACATTGACTTAAGAAACTTAAAATAAATTTGAACTAGTCTTGTAGGATTCGACTTTTGAAATAATCTAAGATTTATTGCTTCATTGATAGTAGATGCATGCACTTATATCACATTTACCTATATTTTTATCACCCGTACATTTTCCATTAATCACAGGCGCTTGTGACGCCTATGGGTCTGCTTGTCCGTGCGCGTGCCTAGTGTCCTCACCCATGGAGTGTGTTGTTGCCCATGTGGGTTGCACATGCATGCATTGCACATGCACCCCCTGTGGCGCTCATAAGATGGTGTGCACATATTTGTGTTGTGTGCCTTGCTTGCCCCAATTAAGTGCACATCTTAGCACCTTCTTGTGCCTATTGCGCACCGAGTGCCCCTGTTAACCTCTTAAGCAAGAGGAGTGACCCACCTGCCAATAGATAATAAAGAAAATCTTTTGAAAAAAATGAACAATAAAATTAGAAGTAGAAACTAAAACTAAGATTTATTGAAGTTAATAAATGAAATCAAACAATTAAAACCCCATTTGATAACAATTTAGTTTTTAGTTTTTGAAAATCAAGCCTATAAACGCTCATCCCATTCCTAAATTCATTGTTTTATTATCTACTTTTACCAATATTTTAAAAAGCCAAGCCAAATTTTGAAAAAAAAGGTTTATAAAACTTGTTTATTTTTGAATTTTGGTTAAAAATTCAGCTATTTTATTTTAGATATACAAATCATTGTAAAAAATTGAAAGAAATAGGCTTAACTTTCAAAAACCAAAAACAAAAAATGAAGACCTTATTTGGTAACCATTTCGTTTTTTGTTTTTAAAAATTAAGTATATTTCCTCTCAATCTCTTACAATGATTTGTATCTACCCAAACACAAGAGTTGAATTATTAACCAAATTCTAGAAACAAAAATAAAATTTTAAAAGATTATTTTTCTTTAGGTTTTAAAATTTGTCTTGATTTTTAAATACATGGGTAAAATGTAGATAATAAATTAAAAAATTTAGAGATAAAAAGAGAATTTTTAATGTAGATAACAAATTAAAAAATAAAGAAATAGAAGGAGAATTTTTAACTTAATTAAAAAAAAAAAAACAAAATAATCACAACCAAAATAACGCAATAGTACAAGAAGTAAAATTAAATAAATACAAATATATATATTTTCATTAAAAAAGAGAAAACAATATTATCTATAATAGTAGAGACATATGCCAAAACTTCCAGCAACTTCACCCACCCCTATAAAACAACTTGTCAAGTTGGTTCCCTTTTGTCCCAGCTGTCTGGGTCATGGTGTGCTACGTTTCCTATTGTGGGCCCCGTAAAATCAGTTCCTCTAACTTCCCTACATTCATAACTACTCTCAGTTCACCACTCAAGGTCAAATCCGTCATTTCAATTTGCATCTCCACGTTTAGAAGCTCGACAGCTGTACCAAACCCATTATCTTTGCGTGGCTTTGATAGTACACAATCGAAACTCGTACATTATTTATATCATTTTCCAGGAATTGGCCGAGATATTTTCTTCTCTCTCCTCTTCGCCGTGAGTTTTTGATTCCTCTCTCTCAATCCGCGGGAAAAAGAGAGCTGAAAGTCCCATGGAAAAATTCATCGCGTCTCTCTGTTCGGAATTCTTCTTCAAACTATCTCCTCGGAATTCTTCTCCGGTTTCTAGGTTTTCAGTTGTTGCTTCTTGTTCGGAATCATCTATGGCGGTTTCCTCATTCGGTGGCTCCAGATCATTTACTTTATTGATCATGCGAGGCTTCCGCTTCCAGGTAATGCCGTTTTTTCCTCAGTTTTCTTCTCATTTCCGATTAGCGTAGATTAATACGACGTGTTCTTCCGTGGTGTGATTCATCTGCCATTCCTAGTAGATGATCTTGATATTTGATCGTTGTGTATTGTTTTCTTAATGGAAGATGAGTTTCTTGTATCTAACGGATGCATGGCTGGAGTACTAACATCAGATGATTCTCAGATCAACTGTTTGAGAGTTTATTTTTGTTTTATTTAGAATTTGGACGCGCTGTGTGAAATATGCTAAGCTTACGTGTTTTTATATATTTCAACTGCATGATGAGTTGTCTAATTTTCTCACAGACTGTAGCACCAGGGACATTGCATCCATGCTATTTTCTACATATTAGTTGGTTTCTATTAAAGTAATCTAGAAATCAATGTCTTGCAATACTTGCTCATTATCTATGAAACTTTGACGTTATGATAGGTGAAAGCTTGGGCTGTTGGATGGTTGGCCACGACGAAAATGGGTGTGAAATAAAAGGTACTTTTGCAATATTCATTTATTTGAATCTTTTTGCGTTTTTGGTGACTTTAAAACTGGTCGCCAAGACACAATCACATAATGCAAGGAATTGTCATTTAGGAGGAAATTTCAAGTGGCCTGTTGAAAAGTTTAACTGTTATTATGAGTTCAATGGCAGGAAAGCTAACCTTATGTTGTGGATTAAGTCTCCATTTTATACCTGTATAATTTTTATCATGACCTTGTATGATTTCATATTCTTGTTTGGTTCTGCACTTTAGGTATTGCCATTAGTTATGGTTTATATTGTTTACCTAGTTTTGTTGGACGACCCTGCAATGGCAGGAACTTCACACACAAGGTAGCTTAGTTGTACCTTAGATGCTCCGTACTAAGGTTCATGTCTCTACCTAATTGGGATTTTCTTCGTCAGATATGGACTTTACTAGCTAATATAAGGATTCTTGTTATTTTTGGTCTATATTAAGTATTTCTATTTATATCATGAATGGTTAACATGCATATCATGCCGAATTCATGTTGCTGATAGTTGAGGTCTCTTATCAAAAATAGAAGTCAACAATTAAAAAACCCTGAGGAGGTAGAATACTGTAGAATCCTTCACAATTGTATCTCTACAGATCCATCAAGTGTTTTCTCTGGCTCAAAACCACAATTGTTGATGTGAATTTTTTCTAGCCATTCAATGTTATTCTAATATTAGTCTTTCAAAATCCTAGAAATGAATCAAAATAAAAATCACTGATGACATATAAGAAATCATTATAATCGAAGTATATAGGAATGAATATTTAATTTTTTTACTCTAATTCTTAAACTACAATTAACTTGTAGTCCAATGGAAATCCTGATCTACATTGATTCTATAACCATCCAACCTATGTTGTTTTTCTATTTATGGTACATGGCATTTCACAGCTACCCCCCACAAAAATAAAAAAAAATAAAAAAAAGAAAAACAGTACCAAAATACAACTGACAGCTTGCATATCGTTCCTTTGCCTATTATGTATTGTTAGCTAAAAGAAATGTTTCATGTTGGTCGTATTTGTAAGATAGACCTTAATTGACTCTTATAGTTGTACTACAGCCAGAGAAAGTTAGAATTATTATAATGGCAAATCAAGCTGATATTGTTGATGTCTTGAGCAATATCAAATGATAAATTGATGATATAATTGGAGACTTTTGGAAAAAGTAAGTTGGGTTGGTACTTCTTATCTAAATAATTTAGGTTGGTACCCATTGGCCTTGCTGCCAGCTTATATAAAATCATTGCTTGCTAGCCCAAATATCATTACTTTCAGAAATTGGAGGGTGGTATTTCCAAGATTGACTTTGAGAAAGTTTATGATCTTGTAGATCAGGTTTCCTTGTTAAAGTGTGTGTAGAGAGGATTTGAATTAAATGGAGATCCAGGATCCTGCCTTTAGTTGGCTAATATTTTCATTTTGATCAATGGGAAACCCCATGAAGTGGCATTTTTGCCTTTTCATTTTTCATTTTGATCACATGGTTGTCGTCTCATCCTTCCTCCTTTTTCTTATTATAGAAGGTAAATATTCCAAGAAGGTCAAGTCCTTTACTTGCAGGTTTTTTATGGGGCATGGCTCACAATATGGATTGGATTTAAAGTCACTCTTCCTTTGCTTTGAGGCCATAGTGGTGTGTTCTTTGTAAGGAGGCGTGTAAGAACTAGGTCATTTGTTTTGGAGTTTTCAGTTTACTTGCTTGATTTAGGAATCTCTATTTGAGGTTTTCACTTTTCATGGTGTGTTTAGCACGCTATAGGGACTAATATCTTATGATGGAGGATGTCCTTCACTCCCTTTATAGGGAGACAGGTAACAATCTTTTGAGGTTTTACAAAAGACTCCAACTCGGTTTGTATCATGAATCAAAAGATTGTTATGCCAAGGATTGTGACCGAATAGAGTAAGATCGTAGCTAAAATAGATTGAGAATAATGATGATGAAGTAGAAGGGAGAGAATAACACACAATGATTTTACATGGAAAACCCCTAAACAAATTAGGGTAAAAACCACAGGCAAGGTTACAAGAATTCCACTATATAAAATAGGAGTTACAAACTTTCTTTCTTATAGAGGAATAACAAGCTCTCTTGTAAGAAGAAACTTTCACTATTTTCTCACTTTGCTTACTTTTTGGAGATTTTGGGATGGTTTGGCAACCATGAGTCCCCTTCTATTTATAGCCCAAAGAAACTCGACCATCAATCAAATCCAATAGCTCTAACTTCACCTTGAACAATGTGGAGGATCTAATGGTTACAAATTGGCCTTGGACAATTTGGAAGATGTAATAGCAAAAAATTAGTCTTGGACAAAATGTGAGATCCAATGGCTATAAATGGACTCTAAGATAACTTCTTGAAGTATCTTGAAAACTATATAACAATCTCCCACTTGGAGATTTGATTGAAAATCAATCATATCTCTACACCATTCTTTCTACTTTGCCATCTTTATGTTACTTATGTTTTTGCTAGGCCATTTGAAGATCAACACTAATTGAACTTGTCAACATTGACTGCTTTTGTCAAGTAATCTGCTAGGTTTTCTTTTTTATGAATTTTATGCATATTGATTGTTCCTTCCTCCACTTTCTCACAAACAAAGTGGTACTGCACTTGAATATGTTTCGACTTGAAATGGAAAGTTGGATTCCTTGCAAGGTACAAGGCCCTTTGAATGTCACAAAATAGAGAAATTTTCTCATCTTCATGGCTGAGTTCCTCCAACAACATTTTTAACCATATCGCTTCTTTACTAGCTTGTGTAGCTGCAACATACTCTCCTTTTGTCGTTGATGTAGCCATGATTGATTCCAATTTGGAAACCTAGCTTATAGCTCCGTTAGCAAGAGTGAATACATATTCGGTGGTGAATTTTCTTTATCAAGATCACCTGCATAATTTGAGTCATCATATCTTCTAACAGCAAAGTTTGATCCTCCATAACACAATGCAACATCAATGGACTCTCTAGTGTATCTATGGATCCTTTTAGAACATTCCAATGCTCTCAACCAAGATTCGCCATGTACCGAGTAACTATTCCCACTGCATGTGCAATGTTTGGTTTGGTACAAATCATGGCAAACATTAAACTTCGCATTACTGATGCATATAGTGTTCGAGACATCTCCATCCTTTTTGCTTCACTGCTAGGGCTCATACTAGAGGATATCTTGATTAATAGGAATAGAGGTAGAAATTGGCTTATAATCTTGCATGTTGAAGTGTCACAAGACTTCATTCAGATAATTTTTCTGAGATAGCCAAATTTTCCTATTGTTTTTGTCTCGGTGAATTTGCCTCCTTAGAATCTTGTTTTATGGTCCCAAGTCCTTCATTTCAAATTCTCTAGCCAATTGAGCTTCAAGTCTTTGATATGACCTTTGTTGGGACGTGCTACCAACATGTCGTTAACATACAATAGCAAGACAATGAAGTCTTTTTCTTCAAACTTCTAGAAACATGTACAAGGATCTGCATTAAGTCTGTTGTATCCAAGGTTCATGATGAAGGAATCAAGTCTCTTCTACCGACACCTTGGCGCATGTTTGGGACCATATAGACTACAGAGATCTGTTTATTTTGCAAACTAAGTTCTTTCTTTTTACTTCAAAACCTTTCGGTTGAAGCATATAGATTTCTTCTTCAATAGAGTGTTTAGGGGTACGGAGAGAGACCTTGGGGAGGTTTGGTCCTTGGTGAGATTTCATGTTTCTCTTTGGGCTTTGGTTTCGAAGACTTTTTGTAATTATGCCATAAGTATCATTCTTAGTTGGAAACCCTTTCTTTAGTGGGTATTTTTGTGGGCTTGGTTTTGAGTATGCCCTTGTATTCTTTTACATTTTCTCAATGAAAGCAGTTGTTTCTACAAAAAAGAAGAAAATTCTTCTTCAAAATCTCCATGGAGAAATGCAGCTGTAAGTCAAATGTAGCACACATTGCCAGAACTATTCTAACAGTAGTAAGTTGAACTACTAGGGAAAAGTTGGCCATCATTTGGTCATCATTATTGCTCTGATAACACTTGTTATGCAAAGAATTGTGACCGAATAGAGTAAGATCGTAGCTAAATAGATTAAGAATAATAATGAAGAAGAAGAAGGGAGAGAATATAACCCAATGATTTTATGTGGAAAAGCCATAAACAAATTAGGGTAAGAACCGCAGGCAAGGATAGAAGAATTCCACTGTATAAAATAGGAGTTACAAAATTTCTTCTTATATAGCATGCTCTTTTATAAGAAGAAACTCTCTATTTTCTCTCCCACTTTGTTCACTTGTTGGAGATTTTGGGATGGCAACCATGGGTGCCCTTCTATTTGTAGCCCAAAAAAACTTGGCCATCAAGCAAATCCAATGGCTCAAAATTCACGTTGAATAATGTGGAGGATCTAATGGTCACAAATTGGCCTTGGACAATGTGGAAGATCGAATGGCCAAAAATTTGTCTTCGACAAAATGTGAGACTTTACTGGCTACAAATGGACTCCAAGGAAATTTCTTGAAGTATCTTGAAAATTATCTAACAGAGATGTGATATAGTATATAGGCATATTATAATTTTTCTCTCCTCATTTCGTTTCCTTTTTCTTTTTCTTTTGCCCCTTTCACTTTTTTTCCTTGTTTAGCTTGTTGAAGTTACAAAATTGATTGTTGGAAACGGACATGACAGTGATAGCCGTCAGTTTGAGTGGACTCCTACTTATTTTATGTCTGTATTTACAATAACTTCCTCTATGTGGGCTAAAGATGAATGCATTACAAGAGATTTCTTATAGGAGGTTATTGGCGTGGGTCCCATTTGATTAGATGGAAGGTTGTTTCTTGGTTAGTAAAATCTAGAGGGCTAGGTATTGGGAAGTTGAAACTTCATAATGAGGCATTTCTTGCAATGGTTAAGTCAATTCCAAAACTTTGTAGACAAGGATCCTCATCATCTTAACAAGTGGGTTACACATTCTAATGTCAAAGGCACTTCTACCTCTTGGTGCATGACTTTCTCTAGCTTTTTGAGGATTTGATTAAGGATGTCTCAATGATTCATTTCTAGGAGGATTTGTGGTGGGAAAGCTTGTTTGCCTTATGTTTTCTTGTCTTTACAGTCCACCCCCCTTAAAATTTGCCCATGTGGATTCTATCCTTCACTTGTTTTAGAGTTTCCTCTTGTACCACTGTACCATTTTGGGTTTTGGGTGCTCTTTGTCTGATTAGGAGTCTTTGGATACTTTTCTTTGTTGTTGTTGTCTTTGTTTTGTTAAATTTATTATTATTATTTTATTTTTTAAATGATCTCTCCTTTCCCGAAGACTAGGGATCTTCAATTCTATGCCATTAATTTGCATTAAGAGTTCTCTCATTGGTCCCTTCTATCTTTTTTTGTGGTGTTCTCTTTGCACCCCTTTTCCCCCCGACCCCACCTCCTATTCTGACTACTTTGGAAGGTCAGAATCTCAAGAAGATCGAATTTTTTGCTCAGCAGGCAACTTATTGGAGGATTTACACCATTGATTTTATCTCTTATGCAAAGATTGTTGTACCATGAAAGGTGAAGTTCTTTGTCTTGCAGATTACCATGGAAGAATCAATACTTTGGATAGACTCTAGAGGTAGTTGTCGTTTTCTGTTGCATCCTTTGTTAAAAGACAGTGGAAGATGTGGATAATCTTTTCTACAGTTGGGCTTATGCTCGGTTGGTCTGGAATTCTTGGTGTGTTTGGTCTTCACTTCAACTTCCCAATACAGAGCTTTTAATGATATAATATGGTTCTGTGAGGCCTCCAATTATACACGTGTGGAAGAAGGGGCAAGGAGCAATTCTTTAGTGGGTAGTGGAGTCTATTAGAGAGAAGTGGGGTCACGAGTACGATAGGTTTATGAAGGGTTTTTGGGAGAGAGGTGAGGGTATGTGAATTGTGAACAAGCAAAGGCTTGGAGGGGAGGATTATCCAGCCCTCTTGAATGTGTTGGGTTGCTTATCTTCATTTTCTTATATCTATTTGTTTGGTTCATTGCTTGTAATCGTGATATCTTTCCGTGACTATAAATATATAACATGTGTTGGGTTGCTTATCTTCATTTTCTTCTATCTACTTATTTGGTTCATTGCTTGTAATCATGATATCTTTTCGTGAATATAAATATATAACATAAAGTAAGGGTGTACATGGGTTGGGTTGGTTGGGTTGAGGCTGCTTTTTGGACCAACTCGAAAATTTGGGTTGATTGGGTTGGCAACCAAAAAGACCCAAATAAAATCTCCAACCCAACCCTTGAAATTTGGGTTGGTTCGGGTTGGATTATGAGGTTATAACTTTTTCTTTTTTTGGTTTTTTCTTTTTAATTAAAAATATGTAATTTTATCTACCGCACATGACTAATAACTAAAATCTCATAAAATTCTAAGGTTAAGTACCAAATATTTATGATATTTATTACAAGCTTTAAACAAAAACAAATATCATAATAATTTTAAAAGAAAATATTAAAAATTCACAAATTAATCCATACAAAGTAATCAAACTTTAAACAAAGAGAAATATATATAGAATTTGGGTTGGGTTGGGTCAACCCGATTCTTTTTTAGCCAACTTGCGACCCAACCCAACCCAACAAAAATAGAAAAGGTTGAACCCAACCCAAGAACAAAACTGACCCAACTCAACCTTTACATTTTGGGTTGGGTAGTCTAGGTGGTTTGGGTTGTCAGGTCATTTGAACACCCCTAACATAAAGGGGTTCTTGCCTTGTATTTCTCAAAATATTGTGTCTTGTTGAGATCTTTCTGTGTGCAGGTGAAAGGATTCCTAACAAGTTCCACCTCCATTAGTCCTTCTGGGGGAGGATAGGCTTTTTTTATTTTTATTTTTATTATTTATTATTTTTTTAATATATATATATATCATTGTGGTGGAGGGAATCTTGTGTTGTTTGGCCTCTTGTAAAATTTAGTGTTGGGGACAAGAATAACAGACTTCAGGTTTGAGAGGGAATCTTGTGTTGTTTGACCTCTTGTAAAATTTAGTGTTTGTCTCTGGGCATCGGCGACAAATTTCTTTTATAATTATTCTCTTGGTTTCATTATGTTTGATTGAAGTCACTTCCTATAGGTTTTCTCCCTTTTGTGATGGGAGTTTGGGAGTTCTCAACCATAATTGAGATAGTTTTTTGCATCATACTTTTCGAGATAATTTAGATGAGATACACCAATCCATTGATTACATATCCCAACTAATTCAAGAGATGAATTTGCAAGACCAAGCCATGAAGAGTCGAGCCACACAATCTATTGCAAGCCAGGAAGATTCTCCATTGGATGACCAACCGATTCAAGATGATGGAGATCAATCGGCAAGTCAAAAAGGAAGATTCCATTGGTGAGGTTGTTGAGGTGGATGAGGAAATATTTGTAGTCTGTGTTTAGAATGGGATCTGACAAACTCTCTAGAGAAAAGTGAGGACAGTGTGACTAAGAAAATAGAAAAAAGTGAGACATTAGAGACAAAAGAAAAAGAAAAGAGTTAAATATATTTATTTCCAACTAATTTTTTCCTATTATTTTTGTTGTATTTTTGTTGGATCATTAGAGACATGGCAAAAGGAGCGGATCACTCTATACTTGAAGTTCCTATTTAATACAAGTGAAGATGTTACAATCCAAGTGTTTAAAAAAGCTCAAGATGGTGATTACAAAGTTGCTCAACAAGGCCATCCCTTAGATTTGACAATAAATTTCCCTGAAGAAGGGGATAATGATAAGGAAATAAGTGGCAATGACAAGAGCTAGAGTTAAAAGTTCTTACACATGGTGCAAAGTTGCATCATTCCAAGCTACAAAAGACGCCTTTTCACCCAAAAGACATAAATAAATCTGAAAATTCAGATTTATTATCATCGTACCTATTGATTTTATGTATTTGCACTTCTTGAAAGTTCACGTATGAACCTAAAGGGTTGAGGTTAAATCTAGACTACATGGATGAAAGATTATGTCCTTTTATGTTGACCTTTCCTATGGTATAAATAGTTCTATATTTTTCGCATATAAAAGTTGAATTTGAATGAATTTATTAGTGTTTAAATCTCACTGAAGCTCTATACTTTTCACGTTTTAGAACTTTCAATCTACTTTGATCAATTAGATTGTGGAAAGTTTGAAATTTTGATGATAGGGTCATAGGAATTAGTTCTCCTTTCTTCTTGATCTTTGATCATCTTTCTAAGCCAAATTTGTTTAACTTTCTTGGAGTTGTTTATTAATTAGTTAACAGGGGTTCTCATTATTGCTTAGGGGTTCACCTAAACTAAAGTGAGTTCTTAAACGTAATGGAGATAGTTCTCTCTATCATGTGGACATTTTTTTTTAATATATTTTTTTTATTGTCTTGTATTCTTTCATTTCTTTTCTCAATGAAAGTTGATATTTTATCAAAAGAAAAAGAGAGAGATAAAAGAAAAGTTCGAGAGAGATAAAAGAAAAAGAAAAGTTCACCTTGTTTTCTTTCTAGACCTCAATGGTGCATTGTTTGTAAGAGTCCCTTGAAGGATTTGGAGCATATTTTCAAGAGATCAGTTTGTAGACATGATTTGAGTCTTATTTTTAGGCATTTAAAAGGAAAATGGCAGAGTAGGTTTTGGGGGAGTGATGGAGGTGTTAATTCATCCTTCTTTTGGGATAGGCGCAGCAGTGCAGCACTTTGGCAAACACTTTAATTTTTCGACTTTCGGGATCTTTTGAAACATTTATCTGGAGTGAAATAAGAGTCTTTAGGTTTGTGGAGAGCTTGGGGAGGGGGATTTGGGGTCTTTGGGCCTCTATTTGTAAAAGGACTTCAATGCTTATAATCAATTTTATTGGGAGATTTATTTCTTTATTTCTTGATTTGCAACTTTAAATTTTAATTGTTAAATCACTGATTGACCCAAAAGCTTAAGCTGATGTGGTAAGTTTAATATATCAACACTTTAACACTCCCCCACTTGCGGGCTCAAAAATTTTGTAGAAGTTCCAACAAGTGAAAATCAATATTAATTGGGAAGGAAATGACAATAGAGATTTGAACACAATACCAGGTTTGATACCATATTAGATATTGTGGGGTTCTATCTCAAAACCATATGGCGATGTGGGGAGTAGCCCGGTATCCTACAAACATTGCGAGATCCCCTGAATTTTCCAATGTGAGATCCTTAACATGCTCCTCGAAATGGTGTCTCTTTTGGGTTCACAATTCTTTAATCGAATCTCAATTTTTGAAGAACTTTTTTGGACCAAATGTATGTTTGGGATTCATGAGCTCTGATATCATAAATCACCGATTGACCCTAGAGCTTAAGCTGATGGGTTATGGTAAATTTAATTATATATCAACACTTTAACGTTCATAAAGTTTGAGAAGTCCTATTGCTTTATCTCTTGATAATTCATTGATTTTTGTAATTAATCATGTAATGATTCTATTCTTTTTCTTAGTACATTTAATGACTTCATAATTTATAATTTAGTTTCATAGACTGCTACTGGCCATCTTTTTTTATTTTTCAAATTTACGAGTTAGTGATATCTCTCTAGTGAGGTTATACCGCCTACAATACATGGCAAATAGGAATGATAATTGATGTTCTGTTTGTTCTTGTGCTTCTATAGGGAAGTTTAATGCCTAAAGAGCCAGCAATGGCTTACTAGTTTCAAAACTTCACCCAGTCACAGGCCAAGTTTTGGGCAGGGTACCTCTCCTCAAAAGGTAAGGTTGAGTATGTTTATTAACAAGAGCTCAAAGTTTATATTGAACCAATTAATAAAGTTTGCATCAGTTTCACGTGTGAAAAATGCTTGAATTTTGTTGCAATCTATATCTAATGCGTGTGTCACTATGTTGTCTCTTAAATGTAATAGTTATGTTCTTGATTTATGCCTCGTATTTGCTCTTAAACTTGATTTATTTCAAGCATGATTCTAGTTTACGTACATGGCTAAATAATTTGTAAGTGAGACTTCCTTTTGATATTGAATTCATGGTGCTTATGCATGTTATCGATCAGGTATTCTAGTGTTAGAGCTTTATATGCTTAGAGTTACAATCTGGACCTTTTCTGTGAAGCAAGGAGCAATGCAAATTTGCTCACTCTGGTATTTACTTTGGTGGTTTTTATTTTCTGTTTTCCTTTCACATTTTTCATATTTACTTGTAGGTTATAATTACTTATCGCTCATGTAAGTACTGGTGATTCCTCTCGTATATGCTATGGAGCATGTGTGCATTTATAATCTGGACCTTGACATGCTCGCAAAGTTACATTCTGGACCTTTTTGTGAAGCAATGAGAAATGCAAATTTATTCACTCTGGTAGAGCATGTCTGGATTTATAATCTGGACCTTTACATACTTACAAAGTTACAATCTGGACCTTTTTTGAAGCAAGGAGCAATGCAAATTTATTCACTCTGGTATTTACTTTGGTGGTTTTTATTTTCTGCTTTCCTTTCACGTTCTTCTTATTTACTTGTAGGCTATATTTACTTAACGCTCATGTTAGTACTGGTGACTATGTGTATACCTTGACATTGTGCTATGGAGCTTGTCTGGATTTATAATCTGGACCTTTACATGCTTACAGAGTTACAATCTGGACCTTTTTGTGGAGCAAGGAGCAGTGCAAATTTATTCTTGGTGGTTTTTATTTTCTGTTTTCCTTTCACGTTTTTCTTATTTACTTTAGGTTATAATTACTTATTGCTCGTGGTAGTACTGGTGATTCCTCTTATGTGTATGGTTTGATATTATGCTATGGAGCATGTCTGGATTTATAATTTGTACTATAGTGTATACTGTACATATTTTATTCCCTATATTTAATCTGTTGTATGCCGAAATTTTCGTTTCTGTGCTGTCATTTATGTCAAACCAGTTTACAGCTTTACAATCAGGAAGGTATGCCATATATTCTTTCAATCCACTTAGCTTTACATCTATCACATCGAACTTCTACTACTGATACTGATTATATTGCACATGTGTAAATTCTTTTGCATGTATAAATATATTGTTATTATTATTATTATTCTTTTTAGGTTTTCTATTGATGAACAAGCAAACTTTCATGAGAAAGGAAATGAAAGAATACCCAGTTTTATAAAAATAGAGCTCCAAAAATGGAGCCAAACTACAAGGATGGGCTCTAGTCAAGTAGCACAAGATCAATAGAGTAACTACAAAATGGCCTTGTCACTGAAGCCCAAATAGAATCATAGAATTTAACAAGGGACCTAAGATTCGCTGTAAGACCTGTCTCTAAAGATTTTATTATTTCTCTCGCTCCATTGATCCCACAAAATAGCATCCCCCGACCTACCACAAGAACAATCTTTTCTCACGAAAAAGTCGAATGTAGAAGAAGCTCCTTGATTGTCTCCCCACAACCCTGAGAGCTAAGCAAAACTTGAACGTCTCACAGAAACACCTCCAAACAGCACTAGCATAATCACATCTTCAGAAGTTATGATTAAGGTCCTCCCTAGCCCTCCTGCAAATAATACAAGAAAGCCAGCCTACCAAAGTGGACTCCCTGACCGAGATCCGTTGCAAGGTGTTAACTCTTTCCTGCATAGCTTGTCACTTGAAGAACTTAACATTGAGAATTTTCACCTTTCGAACAAAGGAAAACATAGAACCTCTCGAGGGGGGTAACTAACCAAACATCGAAAGAAAGAATTGGAGGAGAAACCTTCAGGTGTAGGGACTTGAAAGGAAAACATCCATCCTACTAGGGCTAAAGCAAAAGTCGCCAAGCAAAGATAACAAAACCAAAATATGTGCTGTTTCCTTAGTGGTCAACAGATGGCAGAACTCTCAAAAAGGAGAAGGTGGGTTCTCAGAGTGAGAAGGGATCAAAGCCATCAAATGAGTTCTCAAAAAGCACAATTGATGTAAACTCGAGATAAGGAACAAAGGGCTCTACCCTCATTCACTTATTCTCCCCAAAGCAAGTATCCCTCCCATCTCCCACTACAACCTGGACAAACTGGGATAGAAAAAAAATGAAGTTCCATGGGTTTCTGGAAGTGCTTTAACCCCACCAATGGTCTATTCAAAAGGGTGAGGGTCATACTTGCCACATTGACCTTGTGCCATAAGATGCCAGATTCATCATGGAATCACAAAGCCATTTAGTCAAAAGGGCCTTGTTTCTCGTCCCTATGTGCACAAAGAGATACATTTATAATGCAAAGATATAGGATCACAAAGTCAAGTTGTATCCTAAAAGATGGGTTTAAGTTGGGGGAAATGATGTCATCTCCTCTCTCTGGAAAGTCAGAGGTCCTTTGGGTTTCACATTACCATGTAGCTGACCAACCTTTGGGATATTGAAAGGAGATAGAAAACCTACCACCAGTGTCAACAAGTAAACATACCCTGAGGGCGTAATATAATTGTTGGAAAAGTGTATAATATATCCAAATTACAAAATACAAAGATGAGATAGTGAATTATCCTTTTTTTTTTTTTGGAAATTGCAAAATGGCTACTCCAGCAACACTTTCTAATTTCTATCATAGATTTTAGATTCTTAACCAACCATTCTAGCCATATTTGAAACATCTTACATAGAAAAAGGAAAATTAATTCAAGGATTAGTCATAGATTAACATTTTGATATAATATCAATTGAAGTTGGGTATCCCAGGGCAGATATTGCAGAGTGCTTAAAATATTTAAACAAAATAATCATAAGCTAACTCAAGTTTTGAGGACTGGTGATTATAAAAGTGAATGGAGAGAGACCTTTAGTTTTAGATTCCTTTACTGGTTTAGAAGTCCAAAGTCTAACAGCTGCTTTACATTGTTGATCTCGTTCATTTATCATTTAAGTTAAGTTTGAGAATACATGCTAGTGGAGTGTAAGTGAAGGATGTGAATGGTTATCTTAACCCCCAAAACAGCTCACTCTTTTTGTGTAAGGATTATTTAATATGGTTAATTTTAGCAACTCAACAAAAGAAGCCCACACTGCAGGCATCTCATATGCGTTCAAGTGTCTACCAGCTTAGTACTGCCTTATATAAGATTGGATGAACATTAACCTTCATTCAGCTAATTGGCATCACAACTTTAGAGTCTGGTCTAATTACGCAACACAACAATCGTTAAAAACAGCAAGAACAACACATGGTACATATGGTGCATTGTCATTATTGGTAAACTTACATATGTAGCTGGTCTGGCTGCTAAATTTATCGCATATATAGAGTCTGAAGACCACTGCATACCAGATGTGATGGATCTGGTGACATTAATGCAATAGTGACTGAAGCAGGAGACATCTTCATGTTGAACATGACCATGAAAAGTTGATGAATTGACCATGGATAAATCATCCATGATCTAACTGCTGTTATTGCAGTCGCAATCTGTTGCAAGTTTCAATTATATCTATTTCAGTATGGCTTGGGAGTAAAAGTTGAGAAGTATAGATTGATATTCATATAAATTTGATAGGGAATTTAATTCATATGTCATGAACACAGATTGCTAGAACATACCCCAGCTTTATCCCTGGTACTGGTGTTTCATTGTTTTGTGGTTGTGGCTGTCTTAGCTGTAGATGAACGGCAGCAGGCATACTGTATCTATTTGTGATAGTGAATTGATGAACTGAGCTACTGCTCGTTTTATCCACTTCCATTGGTCCATAGACCTGGTACTTAAAAAACGCACAGTCAAGCTTATTTAACAGGAAGGTAGAAGTCCATTTTCAGGGACTGCAATCTGCCTCTCCCTCTCGCACCCACAGAACCCTCCCCTCAAAAAATAAAAAATAAAAAAAAAGAAAGAAAAAAAGAAGAAAAAGAAATTAAGAATATGAAAGAAAGAAAGAATGGTGCATGGAGGAAATCCAAAAGTTCTCAATGAAAGTTGTTTCATTAAAAAAAAAAAAAATGAAAAGAAATCTTGGTTGGTGAAAATAAGCAGTATGAATAACTTCTGAATTCTTTTCTTCAAAAAAAAAAAAAAAATTCTGAATTCTTACAACTGAGAAAGAGTTGCTTTTGAATGAGTTATCAATGGAGCATTTCAATAATGTCTTGTGATAAAGAGTGTGGCGCCATGATTGAGGAGGGGACTTGAATCCCCCATTTTGGGATAAAAGAAAAGTTTTGTGGTAATCTTCTTTTCCATGTTGTGAGGTATTTGACTCGAGAGAAACAACAGAATAGGGAGGTCAGGAGATTTAGGAGGAGGTTTTAGTTAGTGAATGAAAGTTTGGTTTTGACCCAAAAATAAAATAAAATAAAATATGAAGCATTTCAAAATAGATCTCTACCTTCATTTGCAGTTCTGCATTTTCCTTACGAATCATATCTAATTTCTTGTAGAGTTCCAGATTTTCTTGATGCATATGATTTCCCTGCAACATAATCATTGCAAATTAGCAGTTGTCCTCAGTACTTCTTGATATAATGAGATACATGGATGTTTACAGTGGGGAAAACCTTCTGTCTTAGTTCAGTAATTTCGTCGCTTAAAATCTTTTCCTGCAAGAAAAATACAAGAACACATAAACATCCGCACACAATAGCTTTATCAGGTTTATGCTTTTATTGAGGTCTCTTCGTAGTTTATACCTTCTTCACACGGACACCTTTCAAACTCATTTCCAACTGGCTTTCCAGATTTTGTAGATCTTTGACAGTCAGGCCAGATAGTTCTTCACCCATCAATTGTCTGCAAATATAGAAGTGTGGATATATTATGAACTTCTTTGCATATTTGCATAAACCATTGAATTATATTACCATTCCTCATCACGTCAGACTTAAATTGTTTTAATTTATCTTAGTGGTGAGCATGCCTTAATTATGGTATAGAGCATGAATGGCAACTTAAGGTGTTAGTAAAGTGTCAAGTACTCCACCTTTTATCATGATAATCAAATTATCAGTCTAATTTAAAAGAACCAAGGGATGTGTGATTTCTACGACTCATGCTTAAATTATATTTTGAAGTCACCACTTACCATATAAAGTTATTCTAGCACTGACGATTGAAAGGGGATTTAGAGCCCTCTAAAACTGGTAGGCCAGTGTTTACAGTTGGACGTTTGCTCATGAAGGCTGGCAGAAAAAAGGGTGAAATAATGGAGTTTGACTGAAATTAAAATTAACAAATGGTTTTCTGTAGACAAAATTCACGAGGTCGAGTATGGAGGAAGAACTAATCAGACTTTTCATGAACTACAGTCAGGGTTATCCATGGTTGTCTGGATGGTGACTCAAAGATAAGGCCAGAATCTTGTGGAGTAATTCCTGTAGAGCTTTCCTCTAGGCTCCTTGGAAGGAAAGAACTAGAAGATTGTTCTTAGATAAGACCTTTATGATCAATGTTTTTTTGTGAAAATGTACAACACTGCCTCCTCTTGGAGGGCTCTATATGGTTCTTTTTGAACACATAGCATGCTCCCATTCTTTTAGATTGGAGGCACTTACTCTTTTGATCCTCCAGTTTTAAGGCCTTTTGGCCGTGGTTCGCTCTCTTCTGTTTAATATAAAGTTTCTCCATTTCTTATAAAGAGAAAAAAAAAAAAAAAATCCAAGAACATTCTGAATTTGCTAATTCCAGTTGAAATACAAGCTCCAAGCTATGGACTGCCCAGGAAGTCTGAGAGTTCGGAGCTTCCTCTCCACTCTCTTCAGCTCTTTGCCTGTGTTGATCTCAACAGAAAAGTGACAAACTAGATTAAAGACACTCCTACACCTTCAGCTTATTTCTTCCTGCACCCAAACGTAATTGCTTATTTTCATTTTCAATCAAGTATTGATTCATCATCACTCTGTTCTGAACCATTGTTCTACCATTCATTCTACTCTTGTGTTAAATGGTCTATCAATGTTGGTGTGTGCACGCATAAAATTATATAATGTGAATGTGATAGTCTACATGTTTGATCATTTGCTCTTCACTTGGCTTTTTGGCTTGTGGTGGCAATTCAAACTCACAATGAGATCCTTTCAAAGTTATCGATCTTGTTTGTCTTGTTTCAACTTTCCTACATGCTATATATGTATATGTCTATAATGAGAAACCATTCATTCATTCAGGAAAAATGAAAAAGTACTGGGGTAATACAACAAAACTCAACCTACACAAGGAGCCAAACAAAAATAACATGGGGCTCCAATCAAGCAAAATAAGAGTTAGAAGACTATTACAAAAAACACATTCACCAAGGCTCGTAGCGCGGTATGAACATAACAAGTGACCAAACTTCATCCAAGTTCCCTTAATTTCTCTAAAAATTCTATTGTTCCTCATACATTCTGAATATAAAACAATTCTCATATACTTAAGGTGTGCTCTACTAAAAGAAAAAAGGAAAAAAAGAGATGTGTGCTCTATTTCTAGTTGGAATGTACTTCAGTTGTGCTCTATGTCTAATTGAAATGACACATGCAATGATTGATGTCTATGGTGCATGTTTTTAGTCATTGACTCGATTCTTTGAATTTGAATAATTTGAGCCTTACAACCTTACCTGAACAAGATCTATTCTATAGGTTGTACAACTTGTGTCCTGGGGTTCTAAGGAATGATTTGAGCCTTAATAGGAAAAAAAGGTCTATTTCTTTAGCTCCTTTTTCCTCTCCCATTTTCTGTAAGTCTTTTTAGTCTCCTAAATTAACTCTTACATTTTTCTTTTTCCTTATCTAATATTTCGGCATTGGATTGTCAAGAAAATTTGGTTTCTTGTGAATGACCTGTGAGAATAGAGGAACATCTGGGTTTTGCTTGCTAGTTGATATAATAGCAAGTGTCCAGGCTGAAACCTCAGCAATAGGATTCCTTTGAAAAATTTCTAACGTTTGATTATAGTTTTTAAAAGGCGTATCAATATTGCTAAATTTTTGTTCTCAGAATGGTTTGCTTTAGGACCTGTAATCAAAGTTTAATTGATTATCATCTTACAAAACAAGTTAATAGAACACCGAATTCTTAAGTTACTTGTGTTTTGTGGAACTTTGTTTTCTCACAAAATTCATTTTCCAGGACTTTTGCTAATTTCTTCTTCTCAAGCACACTGAGGACTTGGATGCAGCAATTGTTAAACATACATTTGAATATTTACTCTCCCCTAAACATATTTGGATGATTTTTTTCTCCTTGTATAGCATAAAGTACAGGAGGAATTAGAGTACCTGTGACATTCTTGCAAGTAATGCAGTTGTTGCTTCAAAGCAGCTGCCTCTCTTTTCCAAAACTAGCAATCGCAGAATAGATGGTCAGCATTACAGTATTACTTGTGGCATAGGTGAGTTCAACATTCAAATGATTTTTAACTTATTTATTTGAAAGGTCTGACTTTATGTCACTTTTGAATAAAAAGGGATAGATTTCCGAAAAAAACTAAAAAATGTATATATATTTGTAAAGGCATAAGAAACTATTATTTCTGTGCTTTAATTACTGATTGGAGTAAATGCCTTTTTTTTTTTTCCTGTCATTCCTCTTCTAGGCTATTGTCTAAATCCATGATTTTAAATAAATCTTGCAGTGGTACCTAAAATCTCAATGCTGATTGCTGAGTATACACACATTATTATGTGAAGTTTCTTTTCTTTTAGGAGATTTATTGGTGCCTTCAAGGTTGATAAAGTTCCAGTATAGGGGTTCTATTATGTTACATTATTTCATTCTTTTATAGATTAAAGTATAAGATAAGGCAAAACCCTTGATATCTCGAGAGTTTGAGCCTTGGGGTTCATGCAGATTTGCAGACTTAAAAGAAGGAAAATAAACGCAAACCAGCCCACCCAAAACACAGGGATCACAAAATAAACAAGCAAACTGGGTATTTATATACAAGTAGTTCTAACTGCTAACCATCAAGAAAAAGGGCAAGTCAGGAAAAAGAAACAAATTTGTCTATTAAATCATAACTAAAACTGAACTTCAAAAAGCTTAGGCAAGGTTAATATATATCTGATTTTTCATATGTATTCTCAACACTCTCCTTATGTGTCAGCTTAAATACCAGTGTGACTCATGAAGGAACATATGCCCAATTGATATCAATTAGGGATTCAAACACTAATTTCTTACTCTTAAGACCATATTGAACACTAAAACTTAGGTCGATGGGTTATAATATATTTAATATTTTATATATATTCTCAACCACCTAGGTTGACCTAGTGGTCAATAAGTACCAATGTATATAGCAATGAAACTAGAGGAAATGAGTTAAATAAGTACCAATGTATATAGCAATGAAACTAGAGGAAATGAGTTAAATAAGTACCAATGTACATAGCAATGAAACTAGAGGAAATGAGTTTAACTTATGGTGGCCACTTTTCTAAGATTTAATATCCTACAAGTTGTCTTGACAATCAATGTGCAAACTAACTCAAATACTCATGGATATCAGAAAAATAAATCTCAACATTATTGATGCCTGAGAAGGTTCTCATGTCTTTCTCCAATCAAATATCTCATGGGACTAAAAAAAATAAAACCAGCCTGTGAAATAAGTGAGTTCTATCCTTCAATGGACTGAAGACAGCTCATTGTTCCTATACTTGAGCTCAGAACTGAGAACATGCCATTATTCTCCAAAAGAATACCTTACCTTTAAAGCAAAAAGGAGAAGCCCCAAAGGTACTTCAAGTCCTTCATAGTTCATTTTCACAAAATACACTAAATTGGGCCCAAGGCCATAAGTAAAGGTTCTGTATATAAAGTCTAAATAATAAAGCTCCCAAAACCTATGAGCTAGGAGTAGAATCCAATTTTTTCTTGAGATGTTTTGCTTCCAAAGTTTAGAGAAGAAAGAAGAGGATTGGAGAAGGATAATAAGCTACATGTTTGAACAAAGGACTGTTGGTAAAGACACCAAAAGGATTAATGTTCCCCACCGGACGATTATTGTGGCCAGGAGGCCCAAAACTAAGATTGACTCTTGTGAATAATGAAAATCAGCGAAGTCAATTCATAGATCCCTCTGCCAAATATAGTTTTATTAGGAAGTGAAAAAATGGAGAAGGGTTGCCCATTGAAGATATTATGGAGGAGGTCGAGAAGTTTCAAATAGGCACATTCAATACTAATGAAAAGTTTCATTGGGTTTATTTACTTAAATGTACTTCTGCACCCTGAATATTCAGCCCATCTGACGCATCTTAAATATCAGCGTCTCCAATTCCACCATCCCCCTCCCCTAATATGTTTATCAGCTATTTTTGTGGTTTCGATAGGAGTCTTGCCTTTATCTTCTCTTTTCAGCGCTGTCTTCAATCAATTTCAATCTGCGCCACATTTCCTCCATTTGTTTCATCTCTTTCCATATTCTTCTCAATGCCAATTTCATCTCATTTTCAATTGCTTCAGTCTAACGTCTATTGTGGTTTGAATTAATCCTTAACTTTGGAGAACTTTTCAACCATAGCTTTATTTTGATTTTCCATCTTCTTATCCATCATTCTTCAACGAACTCACTTCTCTCATACAATTTTGATAAAGATTAAAAGAAGTTTCATATGTAAGCAAAAGTGGAGTACAATTTAGGAGAATTCTAGTGCTCCTCTTATTCCCAAAAAAACCTTCTAGGCTCTTCCCCTTCTCTCTACTGCCCACAACTACGTAAAACACTTCTCACTTTTTTCTAAAAACAACTTAAAACACTCCTCGCTAGTTACATGGGTCCTGCCTTTTATCGTTCCTTCTTACTACTTTCCCACTTGACATCTTCTTACTTTCCTTACTTATCTCCTTGTGTAATTGTCTAAGGAAGCCTATTGTGAAATCATGTGGATGCAAGTTTCACAAACTTTTTGAAGATCACAACTCTAGCAAGTTCTCTAATTCTGTTGTAGGGATCAAGAATCTGTCACAGAAGTTATTTGCTTAGTGTCCTTTGGCTTTTTTTCTTGCTTTATAATCTGTATCGTTGTGATTTTACTTTTCATTGAGACATAATCTGTGGAGTTCCATCTGATGTTCTGCCATTGAATTTCACCTTGGAAAAAAAATCATGATGTTCCAAGCCATTGAACGTCACCTTGGGAAAAAAAATCATCTTTGAGGAACATATATGTCTCAATGTCAATGTATCAGGAAGTTCTTTACGAAGTTTATGCTTCATTCAAAGTACAGTAAACATGCAGATATTTATGTTAATGAGTCCAATTTAATGAGGAAATCGGAATTGCGGACGAATGAAGAAAAGATTACCTGGAGTTCGGAAACAGAGTTCATTAGCTGATTTTGCTCGTCTTTCATCTTGTTGTAGCGATCGGTAATCGACCTTATGCTGATAAGATAGAAACTACTTAATTATTCAGTACATAATCACACTAAAGCAAATCTGGAATTTTTAATTGCCATGCTATTCCATGAAACATCATGAACATTAATTATGTTAGTTTCTTTGGACCCTTTACCCCTAACTTGTACAAACACATTGGATTTGGGTGGTTTTCATTGATATTCATCCAAACTCTTATTATCTTTAGTTTTCACATATTGTTTCAGATTGGAAAGAACATCTCAAATTCTACCTAAATAAAGCAAGGATACTTCCTTGTGCCTTTCTTTCATAAACCATGGAACTCCTGACAAAGACATATGAACATGAATAGGTGCAATTTTCCCAACTAACCAATTTATGTAGTATTTTGTGGGAAGGGTTTTGATACGTCTTGTTGCTAGAAGGCTGTGATAATTCTGATTATGGTGTTGTTCAGAATGTCATTCGAAAATGGTTTGTGTATTCATGCCTGATAGGTTAAGGGAAATAACCTAATAGTTTTATGGTCTATAAAGGCCCATGTAAATATTGAAGGACCTAGCGAATGGATTTAAGTTATAGTGACTGTCTACCTAGGATTTTATATCTTACACACACTTCTTTCCCAAGTGATTGTGTTGTAAGAATAGTCAAGTTGCATTTGAGCTGGCTTGAACACATGTGAATATAAAAGAGATCGATTTATATCACTGTAAAATCACTTCTTTCCCAATGATATGCTTTGCTCTATAAACATTTTTTTCCCAATTTTCATTATCTTTCCTTCTCAAACCACATTTTTAATGTACTTGATCTTGAACCAACTTTCTTATCACATGGTTTTGGTATGACTCTTAACCATAATCTTATTAAGATGAAGCATCATTTGACATGTTCTTTTCCAAAAAGACAGGTAGAACTAGACACTGCAGTTGAGTTGAGATGGTCATCAATTTTTGTTTCCAGATATGATTACACTACATCTTCAAAACATATAGCTGGAGAATACTTTGTTCCTTATGATAGTTCCTCAAATAAAAAGATCATTATAAGAATACAAACGACATTATAGAACACATTTTTATGGTTTGGATCTCAAGGGAAGAATTTCTCACGAGGTATGTTTTCAAGATCTAAGATAATGATAGAAAAGTTTTACCCTAACAACTTTGGTTGTTCTATGCAGATTTCCTTTGAAGGACGTAAGTTACCAACTGGGGTCTTGTTTCTTGCAAATTTTTGGCATCTTAAAGAGGATCTTTGATTATGAAGTTATGTTGGGTTCGCTGTTTCAAGTTAATGGTCATTTTTCACCTCGTATAGCTCATTTTTTCTGCTGTTGTGTCAACTAATTGGTCAGCAAGAAAGCACGGGAGTTTTTCGAGCTTCCATAGGTCGTCATAGGTGTCGGTGAAGGATTGGGGTCAATGTTTTTCTTTGGTTCACTCTTTGTAAGTTTTTTTTTTTTTTTTTTTTTTTTT
>QLSR01000101.1:191178-202346 GCA_031780015.1 Citrullus colocynthis | reverse complement strand
TTTTTTTTTTTTTTTTTTTTTTCTCCTTCTATCGTTGCATTATATGCTTCAAGAAAAAAAGTTAAAACAAATAAATATATATATAAAAAAGCTAAAAGCGGTTTTTTCATTTGACAGCTAAACAGTGCCAAAACCTAGGCGCATTTCAAAACCGCCTAGTGGTTTTCTCCCTTTGTATATTCGAGCCAACCACTGCGAGTAGGGAAAAACATACCTACTCGCTCTCTCCAGCCGACATGTCATCACGGTAAATCAATCCGAGACTCCTTGTCCTCCGACAGAGAATCCGGAGTCCATGATTTACCGTACGTGTCGACACGACAGAGCTCGTTGAGTTCACGCGCTTTACCTCTCGTGGATTAGAGCTTTCCTCGTACACACCAAATCCAGGAGAAGTGGAAATAGCAAAAGGACGTTTGGAAGTTGTTTTGTCGAATAGATCGCCGACACGTTGCTTGCGGTACCCTAGGAGAGAGAAGTTATCCGGTGTTGCCATTTCTAGGATGTCCACGTATTCACTTCCTCTAAACGTCTGCCACGTCTTCCATCTTTTTAGTCTTCCTTTCCATTTTCATAAGCCACTCAAATGCGCCGGCTAAGGACATTTTCAGCCCAATTATGGAGCTTCATGCCATAATTAGAAATGCCCAAATTCTTTTAAATATATATATATATATTTAAATAGTTCCTTTTCTTTTTCATTATTATATTAATTATTAAATTATTTATGATGTCCTATTTCTCCAACTCAAATCAACTTACATGATTCTTCATTCCATTTTTAATATTTATATAATGTGTATTTAAGTGGGGCTAAGCCAGCTTAAGGTTATTCACAGCTTTTAAGTTAGAAGATAGCCGTGACTTGAAATTAGCTCAATATTTCAAAATTTATTTATTTAAATATAAGTGGAGAATTTAAAAATGTTATCATTATCTGTCAGGTCTATTCTCATTTTAATTATATGTGCAGATTATTTATATGTGACAGCTAAGAAGTCATTTTATTATAATCTCTAAACTATTACATAGTTTTCGAGATGGTTCACTTCAATTATTATTAGTTTTAATAAAATTTAGTACAACAAATAATACCTACTAATGCGCTTTTTTCTTTCCTTGAGTAGCTATATTTAACTTTTATGTTAACTTAACGTAGACGTTATTCCCTTGTTTATTTAACATTTATGTTTTTGTTAATGAACGTAGTAATAATTACAAAGTTGAAGAGATACTTCATTCTATACATATCCTATGTATGATTTATAATATAACCCTAGAAATTAATACACTACCATCTCAAAAATTGTAATGTGGAAGAAGTAAAAAATGTAGCAACGACTAATTGGAGGGAGGAATTAATGACTCATCATTTATATATATTATAGGATTATAAAGTATTCGTATTAAATAAAACATATGCTTTAATTCAAGTCAAATAAATATTAATAGAAAACCATATCATGATTGATCTACCACCCTTCAAAAGATAGTATTAAAGTTTCAAAGGGTTGATGAACCAATTCAAGTGGACACAACCTTTTTAAGTATTATTGGAGTCAATAGTTTTTTTAAGAATAAATAATTATGACAATAATAATCTTATAGCCGCGCCCTAAACATTTTGATGTGCTTAATGACGTTTTGACTAAAGTTTGTTTAATCGAATTAAACGTGCCAATACGTTATTATGATTTGTTAAAAAAGAAAAAAAAAAGAAAGAAATTTATTATTATTATTATTATTATGTGTGGAAATGACTTTTGAAACCTTCAACCCTTAATTAGAGAAGAAAGTGGTAATTTAACGATTAAGCTATGTTGATATTAGCTAATTATCCCATTCCAAGTTGATTGAGTTTCGTTAAGCATAGTAAAATCTCAATTTGATTTAAATCAAATAAAGCTTCTTCTATAACGTGCATTCCTTTTATTTGTTTTTTTTTTTTTCTTTTTTTGTGTCGCTTGATGTTTCTTATAGTTTTTAAGAAAAAAACATTATTATAAATAAAGAAAAAATATCAAACCATTCACAAAAGAAAAATTTTACTCTATAATTAATGTTAGATAGTGAAAAATTTTTATATTTGTAAATAGTTTGACTCATTTTACTCTATTTGGAAACAATAATTTTAAAAATATATTAAAAAAACTAATTATTTGACCTTCAAATGGTTTTTTAACTAAAAGCTGGTAATATTAAGATTGTACACAAGCTAATAAACTTATGACTTTGCCCTTTTAAAACTAAGAAAATATAATAAATTAGGCTCATAATATAAAAATTCGAAAAGTTTTTGAATATGTTAAAATGTCAATGGATGATTTAATCTCTAATTTGTTGCAATTTTAAACTAAAAAAATGAGCCCACATTTTCAATCTAAATCTCATCCCTAACCATGATCATATTGAAAGTAATATAAACTACAATTTAAAGGTTTCTTTTTGTTGAAATATACAAATTAAAAGTTTTAGCAACCTATAACCTATTGAATACCTAAAATTTCTAATAATATATATTAATGACATTTCCATCTTTAGATTTTTTTTGTTGAGTGTTTGATTTTTACGCGTACCTCGACTAGTCTCTACCTTATAAAATGTCTTAGAAAAGAACTATATTAGATTATTTAAAATACATGAGTATAATTACACAAAGAATGCAATTATTAATAATTAAGGTAAAATAATCAATTAATAATATTATCACTTAGCCTTCCAACTTCTAAAATTAGATATATTATTGTTGTTCAACCTTGACCCTACTCCAAACCTTTTATATATATATATACCAACTCCAATAATCATGCACAATCTAAGACCAACAAAATAGAAATGCCAAAGAAAAAAAAAATAATAACATTCTTATATTTTAGAATGTACTTTATGTCCTTTCTTTTATTTTAGGATATACTATATATATATATTTGCATTTCAACAAACAATTCCTTCAAACAAAGAGCTCAAAACTCAGGTTGGATTCAAAATATATACTCAATTTATGCTCAAATCAAAGAGACACTATCATTATACAAAATAATAATAATCATCATAATTTGGGCCATCTTAAGAGAGGAGAGAAATTAGTTTCAAATTAGATTTATTGGTTCTAATAAGTTAATTAGGTCAAATTGAAACTGAAGTGATTTAATTAAGTCTAATTCAATTTCAAATGATGATGAACATAACTCAAACTTAATAATGAAAATATTTAGGTCTGAATAGTTTGAGTCGCATAATTTATTCAGGTTTTTGTTTTAAACAAATAGCAAGGATATTAATTTATAAGAAGATTTGAATTTCTTACCTAAAATGATATATTGATAATTGAATTATGCTTATGTTGATTGTCTATTACAAGTGAAAATAGATTTTTTTTCTTTAATTAATAGTAAATCCAAGTTAATTTGATTCATTGAACTCATCCTATTTCAATTTGTTTAGTTTGAATTAAATTTTTTTTTTTATATAAAAAAGTAGCTTCTAGGCCCAATTCCAACCAATATGATCATTTAAGTTGTTTTAATCTGAATTTTTTCTGATTATCAAATTTTTTAAAACACCTTGAATTAGACCAAAGAATCAAAACCAAAGCAACATGAAATGATGTGAGTGTAAAGATTAATGCTCTTGCCTCTTTGGGTGTTCAAATGAATGAAAATAACTAAATTTTTTTCCCCTTTTGCAATATTAATTATAAAATCAAAGATTATTTAAAAAGAGAATTCATTTGCCCATAAGTGGCCAAAGTTTCTAGGTAATTGCTATCCAACTAAAGAATTGTACGAAATAATCTAAACTATATCAAAAGATGGATCCCCACCACATAAGGAAATCTTTATAGTATAATTCAATCTATAGTGATCAGTATTTAATTAATCAAATATATATATTTGACAATATTTTATGCATATAATTATATATTCTTTAAAATAAATATTGGGTTATATGTATTATTATATGTGACTTTAATTACTATAAAATGGCAAGTGTCATTGGGTTGTGTAAAAAGAAAGTTAGGGTTGGGTTTAGGGTTTTGCCATAAAAGTAAAGTTTTCCGCAATAAGCAAATCCCATAGAAAGAAAAAGTTAAAACAAATAATATATTAGTTTTCTTCCACAATAAAACTTTCAAAAGAATATATCGGAAGGAAAAGGAAAGAATCTAGGTTAAAGAATGATTTTTGTCCTTTAAATTATCTTTTATGGAAATTAGTTAGATAATAATAATAATTTTCAAATAATAATAATAATTTTCGTGTATCACAAATAAATATGTAGACTTGTTTTCAAAATTTGTAATAAAAATGTTAATAAATAACAAAAAAAAAAACTATAAAAATCAATAATGACCAAATAATAGAGACTCAATTTAAGATTTATTAAAAATAAAAAAATTAAAATTAGACAACTAAAAGTATAAGGGCTGAAATTAAACAAAATTTTAAAATATCTATAAAGACTAAAACGATATTTTAATTTTTAAAAAAGAATTAATTAATATATTCTAAAAATAAATGATTGCTTAAATAGTCAAGATAATAATAATAAAAAAAAAAACTTGCCTAATCATATATGTTTTATTATTCATAGAAGCCTATAGAGCTATGTGCCTATATCAATATGTTTCAGAAAATAATAATAATAAATACTAAAGCTAGTATAGCTATATAGGTTAGAACCATATTCCTTTTTATATGTATTTTTTATATGATTTTTTTTACGCAAATGATATTATAGATCACATACACAAAATTTTTTTTTGTTGCTAACACATATGTATTTCATAAATTATACACATTATATTAGTTATTATATTGTTTTCATTTTATATATTAAAATAAGATATAAATATAAGTATATATATAATATAACAAGTATACATATATATACATAAATGTACCTTTTCGAAGATTGGTAGAGGCATATATATCATTATTAGGTTTGAGTTGAATCAATTTTCAATCTCAATTTAGATTTATATTAGACTTTAAATATTTAATGAAATTTATTTAAATTTTCTAATCGCACTAGGATTTCTTTTGCGCTAGGCTATGATAAGAGATCCTCGCACTAATGTGGTGTCGAGCCTAATACTACACTCAGATGCTTAAGTTAGTATTAGTGACTAACTCAGTTAAACACAAAAAGAAGTAAGGTCGGATTTCTACTTTGGAGATTACTTACTTTCCCATTTTTTTTGCAGTTAAATTGGGCTATTTATGAGCTAGTCCTCTGACACACACCCACGGTTGCATATGACAACAGGGGTGTTAGAATATTTATGGTACTTGAGGTTATTGCAAGGTGCTAGTTCAGCCTTGACTCATTTATTTTTCGCTTGGCATATATTTACTAGTTTGGGTGGTCAACTCAAACCTTGAGGCACTAACAATTTCCTTTTGAGATGTGCGCTCCTCTATGCCTTTTTTTGGTATCTTTTAGGTTTGGGCCTGTCTATGGATTTTGAATCTTACCTTAGACAATTTCAATCGTTTTATATGATAAATAATTAAATATAAAACTACAGTTATCTCACCACAAAATAAAAGACTGGTAATAAATAATTGATCTATAGCAAAAGAGGTGCAACATCAAAGGCCTCAACAATAATATTAGAGAATTTTGGAATTATTAGCCATGAGATTTTCAACACTAGGTACATGTTGTTGTGGCCAATTAGAATATACATATATAATTTAACTTATTAAGATATATTTGGAAAAAAAGATTAAATTTATATTTTGCTAATATTGATATTATATATATACAGAGAGAGTGATATCTAGTGATGGTGTGTGCTTTTTAAAATTTATATTATGCATTGTGGGGGCAATGGGAGACTAAATGGTAGGTTATCAAATTGGGTAATATAATGGGGTTATATTTAATAGACAAAAGAAACAAAAGTGAGAAGTGAGAACCAATTGATAGAGAATTTGAATTGTTGCTTAGGTCATCAAGCAATAATATATATAAGAATAAAAGAGAGACCAAAAACAATAATATTCCATTGACTTTGATGCAACAACCACCAGCAAAAACCTTTGCCCCCTCCCACCCCTAAATTAGCTTATTCTAATTTTATAATCAACACTAAAACACACACCACCTGAATGCCAATTAAGAGCTTTTCATATTAATACTAATACTAATAATAGATACAAGTTGAAATATATTTGAGAGAATTAAATTTTAGATTTAAACCTATAATATCATGCTATGGTAATTCAAAATCTATCATTGATGGACTACTGTCTATTAGTGATAGCAACATTGGTAGATATTTATTAATATCATCGTTGTCTATCACTGAAAAACAATGACATTTTACTATATTTATAAATATTTTAAATAATTTATTATTTAAAACAATTACTCATAAATATTTTTTTAATCTTATCATTATTTTAAACGTTTTAGATATTTTGGCACCATATTTAAAAGTGATTATATTATTAATAATAAAAATATGGGTTTTTTTATTCTTACATACATATTTCTAAAAGATTTTTTTGTAGCTAGAGGTCATTTTTAGATAATTTATAAAGTTATGTAATAATTAATTAGGCTCTGTTTTGTAACCATTTCATTTTTTGTTTTGGTTTTTGAAAATTAAGCTTATAGACACTAATTTCCCCTTTAAATTTATTCCTTTGTTATCTACTTTTTTATCAATAGTTTAAAAAATCAAACCAAAATTTGAAAACTAAAAAAAATAGCTTTTAAAAACTTGTTTTTGTTTTTGGACTTTGGCAAAAATACTTAAGAGAGATGCAAAAATCAATGTAAGACATGGGAGGTAATAAGCTTAACTTTTTTTTTAAAAAAAAAAACGAAATGTTAATGAACAAGACTTTAGTTAATTAAGCGACACTGGAGTAGTCTTTAAAAATCAAGTCAAATTTGAGAGTTTTTTCTTCAAAAAAAAAAAGTCATTATTTTTATTTTTATTTAAAGAATCTAGCTTAGAATTCAAATATGTAATTATGAAACATAAGGAAGTTATAAGAAAACAAGTCCAATTTTTAAAAACCAAATGGTTATCAAACAGAGCCCTATCATTTAAGAGTTCTTTCAAGAATAGCTTTCAAATTAAGGAAAATTGTAATTGGTAGAAAAAAAATTTACAAATATAGCTATAGTTTTCTCAAAATTAACAAAAAGTATCTTATATAGTTTATATTTTGGTGTATCAATCAATTAATATACTTTATAGTTGATATATTAATAAGTTAATATATTTTATTTAAAGAATATCATATATACAATTAATATATCATGACTTTAATTGTGTTATGATCGATGTTGTTTGTTCGATTATGATAAATATTATTTTTATTTTTTGTTTTATTTTGATATAAAGTTATTTTCATTTGATTAGTTCACTTTTGATGGACTAGTTTAGGTTTTGACATTAGTTATGTTATGTTTTCAAAATTGATTTGGATGGTATATCTAAATGCATTAATTTTGTCAATTTATATGCCAATTATAATTTATCGGTTAATATATGTTCTATTGTCAAAATTTTGATTTGATCTAAATGCATTAATTTTGTCAATTGATATGTCCATTGTAAATTATATCGGTTAATATATGTTCTATTTTTAAAATTTTGATTTGATTTTGATGGTATATCTAAATGCATTAATTTTGTCAATTGATATGCCCATTGTAAATTATATCGGTTAATATATGTTCTATTTTCAAAATTTTGATATGATTTCCATGATAAATAAGTTACATTTAATTTGGTATATCAATCGTATGAATGATGCACACTTTCCGTGTTAACCGCAAGTGTACGAGTCAAATTATAATATAAGACGGTTAAATTTCGAATATCGTTCCACTAAGAATCCAATTATGAAAGTTTAAGTTACTTAGCTATTCTAGAATTGAATCAATTTTATTTGAGGATTCAAATTCAAGCTGTGATTTTAAAAAGATTAAAAAAGAAAGCAAATAAATAAGAAACACGCAAGTCAAAGGGAGTTCTAGGATAATAAATCATTGTTTACTTCATTATGCAATATTCTAGAGTTCATGGATTTTATTGCAATTCATATGCTTAAGTCTAGAAACATAAATCCAAGTTATTTTCTTTAAAAACAATATTTTCTCATGCAACTTAATTGATTACTAATTTCTTAAAACCAATACAAATTACATGACATTAAGAGTAGTCTTTAGCAACTTTCATTGTTAACCTAACTATTTTCATGATAGATTAACAACAATTCATTGTTATAGATCCAACTAGACATACAATTATCTCAACCATACATCTAATCTAACATTCAAGGATAGCCAATCAACAAGAATTAAGCACAATAACAATGAAAAACATAATCATTACAACAAAACCATGAATAGTCTACAATATCAACATAACTTTATAAATAATTCATCAATACCCTAAAACTAAAGAGTTTAGTCACTCATAGCTTTAAGCAATATGTTCACAACAATATAAGCAAAGAAAGAGTGTAAAGAAAGGGAAACTGAAAAGAAGCTCTTGATTGAGGAGGAACTGCCAAGATGTCCTTGGTTTTCACGTTGGAAACTCGAATGACACCGAAACTCTTTCTCAAACTTTTTTCTCTCTTCATTGCAGCTCACTCACTCTTTGGGACTCTCTAATGTATTTTCTCTGAATTCTCTTCTTCTTGTGTCTCTTGGTGTGTAGATGGTGTTCAGGGCTGCTGAAACCCTTCAATTTATAGAGTTGACCACCCAAAATTTTTTACAAAAATGTAGATTCTTCAAATTAGAAAAGATGGCGCTGTGACGCTGGTCAATAGCGCCGCGACGCTGTCTGACATTGAATGGTGGCGCCGCGGCAGCGTTGTCCTGACGCTGTGGCGCTGCCCTATTTTTGGCAGTTTTGTGATTTTATTCTCTTTTTCGCTGGATTTTGACTCGGTTTAGATCTTGTGGCTTTCAATTTTATTTTTCTTTATTATGACCTGAAAACCACTAGTAAACAAGTGAAATCTAATATAAACTCCCTTAATTTCATAAAATAAAAAACACTTTCAAATGCTTTTCAATGACAACAATTCATATTTTGTATATCGGTTGATTGATATACTTTATTTAGAAGAATAAAAACATATCAATGATCTTGTTGATATATCAAATATGAAGTATATAATTCAACATGATACTTAAATTAGTATAGCATTGATATTTCAATTGTACATTACAAAATGAATTTCAAGTAGATCACTAGTTTACAAATAATATATCATAATTTATTCAAAATGCAATACTAACTATTTGGTTTATCAATAGTTTATCAACACACATCCAAAATCCATTTAAAATATAACGCATATGTACTATTAGTATATCAATAGTCATTAATTAAAAAAGTATTTCATGTACATCACTAGTATATCAATATTGTATCATTTTAAAATCATTTCAAGTATAGTATTTGTGTATCAATAGTATATCAATATTCATTTAAAATGTAATTCAAGTATATTAGTAGTGTATCACTAATATATTAGCACTCATTCAAAATTCAATTTCAAGTATATATATTATTTGTACATCAATAGTTTATAGGTGCTCATTCACAATTCATTTTAAAATATAAATTAGTGTATGAATATGGTATAAATACTCATTACAATATTAACTAAAAATTCATTTCTAGTATAATGTTGGTGTATCATTAGTATATCAGTAATTCCAAAAATACATTTCTTCAAGTATACCAATAGTATATTAATACTTGTTCAAAATTCAATTTCAGCAATAGTCTATCAAATATTCGTTCAGAATGGTTACCGATATGACAAATTGAACTATTATAAGTCGATTATATATAATGTTTTAAACAACAATGTTTTATAACAGAGGAATAATGATACAAATTAAGTCCATAAATAATAGAAAAAATGGATAATATGGTTTATGAATGATAAATGTGACATCCCAAATTTTCAAGTAATTTGTTTTTTTTTTTTAAAATTATTTTCTTGAATTATTTGGTTAGTTGTTTGAATTTTGAAGCTTTAATTGGATTATGTTGAGAAAATAATTCAATTTAAAGTAATCGTGATAAAAAGATTTGGATTTGATTCAATTAGTGGAAAATTGAATTTATTTGGGAGAGATTTAAAAGTTGGATTTAAAATTAGAAATTGGGTGAGATTTAAGAACTTGATTAATTTAAGAAAATATGAGAATAAGTTAGAATTGAATTTAAGTTGGGGAATTGATTTGTTAGAAGATATTTTGGTTAAATAAATTATTAAGTGGTGGTTGGAAAAGATTTGATTTGATGGATTGAGGAATATTATATTAAATAAGTTGTGTTTTGTTTTGGGAAAAGGATAAGGAAAAGGCAAAGGAAAATGGAAATTTAAATATATATATTTAGGGTTCTGGAAAAGGAAAAGGAAAGAGAATTTAAAGAAGTGTATATATATATATATATATATATATATATATATAAGCCAATCTTGGATGTCAATGGGTTTGCAAGTTGTTGCCCAGCTGCTCTCTCTGGCATTATCCCTTTTCATGAGTTACGTTAGGATTTCAAGACTTGGTTAGGTCAGGACTGTTTGGGTAAGTATTGTTGATTATCTCGTAATTTCGTGAATTGGTTTTAATTGTTGTTACTCATTGAGGTTGGATTTTAGATTCAGGCTTCCATGGATTTTGGAATCAGAAACAAGCTGTCCAAGCGAGTTTAAGGGTCCATTTTGGTTGGACTCATTGTTTGAAGTATGGAAGAAGATTGTGGCTTAGTTGCACTTTGGGGCTTTAACTCAAGTATTTTGTGAGAATTGGCTGCTTGGTTAGCTATTTGCACCTAGTCTTAAGGTAAGTGGTCTTACTACCTGAATCGCCTTCCTGCCCTATGTTTAGTTGCCATGATGAGTAAAACTTCTAAGCCCCATGTGAGATAGCATGCCTGTATGAAATTCCCATGTTTAAAAGATGTATGTGAAATCGCCATATGTTTAGTTGCCATGATGAGTAAAATTTCTAAGCCCCATGTGAGATAGCATGCTTGTATGAAATTCCCATGTTTTAAAGGATGTATGTGAAATGCATATGCTTGTATTATGAGATGTTTGTAAACAGCGCTGTTAATGTATGAATTCATGGAAGGAAAGGAGTGAGAATTTACTTGGTCATGT
>QLSR01000101.1:76456-183963 GCA_031780015.1 Citrullus colocynthis | reverse complement strand
TTCCCTATAAAAGTATGTTAGATATGTCTGTCTTATGACTAATGCACTTAAAGGACTTGGGTGCCAGTATAACCAGTTCCCTATAAAAGTATGTTAGATATGCCTGTCTTATGACTAATGCACTTAAAGGACTCGGGTGCCAGTATAACCAGTTCCCTATAAAAGTATGTTAGATATGTCTGTCTTATGACTAATGCACTTAAAGGACTGGGGTGCCAGTATAACCAGTTCCCTATAAAAGTATGTTAGATATATCTGTCTTATGACTAATGCACTTAAAGGACTTGGGTGCCAGTATAACCAGTTCCCTATAAAAGTATGTTAGATATGCCTGTCTTATGACTAATGCACTTAAAGGACTTGGGTGCCAGTATAACCAGTTTCCTATAAAAGTATGTTAGATATGCCTGTCGTATGACTAATGCACCTAAAGGACTTGGGTGCCTAGCCTGGCTCCGGTAGTGGGGTCACTTACTGAGTAATATAATTGCTCACCCTTTCATCTTATTTTTTTTCAGGTAAGGGAAAGAACATGCTGGCGAATGACAAGAGGAATCCTTGATGGCTTCACGGGACCCGCAGTAGCTTCCGCTAGTACTGCATGTTTTTAATGAGTTTTGGTTAAATGTCAAATTTTGTTCTGAAACTTGTCTTTTAGTTTGTATGTGGATTCCGATTCACGAAAATTTATTGATTTTTATTAGGGGTACCCCGAACCAAGATTTCTTTTTTTTTTTTATATGTTTATGCATTGTTTTTCTTGAGTTTTAACATTGTTTCTTTCTTACTATTTAGCATAGTGTCTTTTTAAAATATGCATGCATTGAGTAATGGTCCGATTAGATTGTATTAGTCGGGTTGTTACAATAAATTTGTTATATCAATTGTGTAACTCATATACTTTATATTTGTTATATTAGTTAAAGTCCATGAATAATAGTAAATGCACAAACATGTGTTGACATATAAGATAAATAAATATAGCATATGAATGGTAATTTTGGCATATCAATTATATAACTTATATACTTTATGTTAAGTATACTAGACAACGGATATACCACATACAAAGTATATTAGATATACTATTAATACACATGTTGTTACACCACTAAGTGTAAATTTGAAATATTAAAAAATGAAAATTGGCTTTAATGTTTTTTTTTTTTCCAAAATTTGAAAAACTGTTGTTATATTTGCAAATTTAAGAATTTTTTTTTCCTATTCTAACCACTGCCCTTTCAATTAACTCAAACATTTAAAATTATTTTAAAAAATTATACTTTTAATCATCTAAAATCATTCAAGAAGTCTATACTAAACCCATTTCGAATTATTTAGGCATAATTGTTTAGTTTTTAGTTTTTATTTATTTTTTCTTATTTTCTCACAATTTTTTTATGATGACTTTTATCTTTCTTAAGAAAACATCTAAATTAAAGGTATATTCTTTTTTTTAAAATATCATTTAAGAACTTGACTTGAATTTTAAACTTAGACAAGACAAAGAAACTCATGAATCAAAGTAGTATTTATAAGTGTATTATTCATTTGACAAAAATATGTAAATTGTCCATCTACAAACTCGACGAGTTTGATTGATTTGATGTATCAGCCTGTTGATTTTGTGTCACACCCCTTCCAGATTAACCTCTTTAACTTAAGAAGAGGCGTGAAGACAACAAACATTATTCTTTTTTACGCTTATTGTTCAACGCATACTATTCTCATACAATCACCCATACCCAAGCTTAAGAACCAAGTATGGAAAACAAATAATTCACTTTAATGATTAAACAACTCTTTAACAAGGTTACAACTCTTTTTGAAATCCAACTCTATCTATTGGAAAGTATAGCTATTCTTTGGCATACCTCAACTTCACGCGGCAACTAGGACTCCTTTGCTACCTGAGAAAGAAAACATAAAAGAAAAGAATGAGTTTGAAGCCCAGTGAGCAGTGAACAACTTATAAACATAGGGTTCATTTGAACCTTTTTTAATAAACTGAACATCAATACAACATAAGAGGTTATCTACTCAAACCTCAGCACCGGTGGTTATCTCTATACCATACTCATTCCCTGCTAGTTCCATTTGGCTTAGCAGACCGTCATTACCTCTATGTGCACATAGACCTACCTTTTATGGGCTTAGAAGTTATTTCCGTTGATCCTCTATCCACCCCATGTGAGGTTCTTCTCACAGGCTCAGATTCTAAGTCCCTTTGACCTTCTGACCATCCTGTGAGATCCTGCCACAGACTCAGATTCTAGATCCTTGGATCCTTCTACCGTCCCGTGCATAGATCCATCATAGGCTTAGAAACTAGATTCGAAAATCTTCTGACCATCCTGTGAGGTGTTCCCTTTCCTTACCATACAAACAACACTATTTTATAAGGAAGCAACATTAACTCTTTAAAGAAAAATACTCATCGTACATAAGGATTTTGGCTTTCAAGCCCTTTCAACCTCATCCCGAACTTTATGCCCTTCGAAAGCTTAACTTGCTCTTCACCCTTGAGCACACGACTAAGCTTTTGGTACAAAAGAGACAGCAACAGGCTCTTAGATAGCAAGCTGGATGCTCAGAACTATCCCTTGGATGCCTAAATCAGCCTTGTTGGATGCTTGGAGTGCATACTTGGAAAGCCTAGTCAATCTCTTTGGATGCCTTGTTGTGGACATGGACACCTGATGTTCCCTTTTTGGATGCCTAGTGGTCCTTTGTTTCCCCGAGCAAAACTCTTTCTTTCCTCTATTTTTTTTTTTTGGTGGAATTCGCTTAGAATGAATTGTGTGAGTTAACTTATACATCTACGAATCATGAATTCCTCCATAGTTGAACTCATCCGAGCAAAACTCTTTCTTTAGTCTATGTTCTTTCCTCTATGTTTTATTATTTGAGAGTATTAATGAAGTTTTTATGAATTGTGTGAGAAACTTTTATTTTATAATGTATCTTATACATTATTTTTAATTCTATTATACACAATTAATTCCCTTAATTAATTTTGAACACTTCAAAATCTTTCAACACTTAATATCCTTGTTTAACCCATTATGAGCTAGCAAAGGGATCTAATGAACGTATAGTTATAAGCTCCAATGATATGAAGTTAATCAATTAAACTCTTTATATTAATCAATCTTCATTAACTATGAAACAAACCACTAAAGATCCATAGTTGAACTCTTATGAATTGTAGCATATTTTTGTGTCCATTGGTTTAACCATTTGATGTAAGTTAACCCTTCACAAGTTGTTTGTAATTGTAGCTGGGTCAAATTAGCATTTTACCCATGTAATTACCTTTTGCTCCTTAAGTACTGCTGATTCTCTAATGAACAATCTGTTCATGGTCCAATAGGTCAGTGAGAGGGTGAGACCTCATTGTTCAAGTTATGAAGTCAGCACTTAAGTGAACAACCTATCTACTTATCCTAAAGACATGAAGAAGTGAATTTCGTCTTGTGTAGCTATGTTCACAGCTCCCCACTTGGTATCTTTCCCAAGATGGTAGGCTTATTGAGTCGGCAACAAGGGCCACTCTCACCCATACGAATCAAAGAACAACCCTTGTAGATAGGAGTTCATAACTCACTCATGATTAAGATTGAGTAACTTAAGATCATCGTTTGAAATATATAATCTCTTCAATTAACGGTATTACATTGAAAGATTATATATTCCATGGTTCGATCTTGTGTAATCTCATTGCATAGGATACCTCCACTTGCATATCTACACATGAACGATTTGGATCAAATCGTTTGTAACACCTACAACTCTTGTAACATTTACAAAGTGGACCATATCTGAAATGTTACAAGGATAAAACACTCAACCTTATCCATATACCAAAGACCCTTTAGGTTATCCCTTGAACATAATCCTCTTATATGTCTACCACATACTGTTAAAGTTACATAAATAATACTTTTATTTATTCAATAATTTGTTTATAATTTACAGACTACGAGATTTAGAACATAAATTCCAATATAATTGACATCTAGCGCAGCTAGGAATGACAGAGTTAAGAAGAGAGCATGATACAGAGTGGCAACTTAGGACCAAAATGAGCCTAGGTAAAGGTGTTGGTTTAGATCTTGATCCAAGTGAAGGAGTTAAAAACATGAATGCGAAAGCAATTAGGATCTAAAGCACTCTAACTACATCAATTTTTAGGATTAAACATGCCTATTACCAAAACAGAAAAGCAGAGGATAAACACTTACTTGTTGTAGCTCAAAATTAAGTCCAATTTCTCCAAGATATTGATCACGAACACTTTGTGGACCACCGCAAGTATCTTCCTCGTTATTCTCTAGCCTTAGAACAAATTGTGAAACCCAAATTGTGAAACCCAAATTGTGATGATTTTGGAGCAAATTTTTTAGGAACAAAGGGTTTTGGAAAGTCTTAAGTAGGTGGTACTTTTCAGCAAAAAATCTCAAGATCACCAACCACTCTTCCAAATTTCTTTCTTCTATTTAAAGAAGAAACCATGCGAATCCAATTTTTCGTGGAATTGATACCAATGAAGATAATTAAGATGATGAATTAAGTGGTGGATGAAGGAGGAATAAGGTTGTTTCTAAAACCCCCACCTCCTACTCCATGCATGCAAAGTGGGAAAATCCATCCAATTTTGAATTCTCAAATTAAAAAATTGAGTTTTCTAAAATCCACTTTATTTTTTAAAATTAATTCTAATAATTAATTTTAAATAATATTAATTTAATATAAGATTAATTTAAATAATAATTAATTAAATAATTAATGATATTAAATTAATATTAAATATTAAATTAATAGTTTTTCCACTTAACCCGACAATTTCCAATTCGATGAATCTCTATTCATCCGATTAATATTTAAATCACATTTAAATATTTACAACTCTCCAATTTCGTTTAATTTATAATTAAAATGAACAAACCATAAACTTTACTTCTTTAACGAATTTGAACGTTTTCAAATTCTTTCACTACACTGTTCCAAGGTTTAGTCCATGAGCTAACAAGGGAATCTAATAGACCTAATGAACATACAGATCATGAGCTCCAATGATCCGAAATTAACCTACTAAACTCTTTCACCTAGTTAATTAACATTCGTTAACTACCGGGACACTCTACTATAGCCCAGTAGCTACACTCTCTTCACTGTAGATATATTTATTTTCACTTGATATAACCATGATTAGTAAGTCAATTCTTTACAAGTTGTTCATAATTACAGCTGAGTCAAAAATACCATTTTACCCTTGTAATTACATCCTGTTCCTTAAGTCCCACTGATCCTCTAATGAACAATTGGTTTGTGGTCCAACCATCAAACCGAGTCCCTCTTGGGCCAATGAGAGGGTGGGGCCCCTAGTTCAAGACTCAGAGTCAGCTCTTAAGGAAACAACTTCTCTACTAACCTAGAATTTGGTAGGAGTGAATTTCATTTTGCAACACTATGTTCCCAACTATCTATTTGGTCTTATCTCTAAAATGGTAGGCTTATTGAGTAGGCGAACTCGAGTCACACTCTCATCCATGTAGATTAAAGGATAATTCCAAATAAACAGGAGTTTATAGTTAGGTCAAGATTAAGATCGAGTTACCTAGGTCATCATGTAGAAATAATCAGTTATAACAATAAAGGGTGTTATAATGTAAAAGTGATTATTTCATGGACCGATCTTATGCAAACTCATTGCATAGGATGCCCCCACTTTCATGTCTCTACATGAATAATATAGGAACATATCGTTTGTATCAAATACAAAATTGGTTGCATCCATATTGTCCTCAGGATAAGGTTCCCAACCTTATCCTTATACTATAGACCGTTTTGGCTATTACCTAAACTTGATCCACTTTTATGTCTACACAAAAGTCTAAGTATTCATACTATAGTCAGGGGTTCTTAGTTTATTGGATTTAATAAATGTAATTTACATATTCAATAACATCTTTGCTGAATAAACCTCGATAACAACTTTATTGAGAATATGTTCAAAGTTTACAAACCACGAGTTTTAGGACATAAAACCCAACACCAAGTCAGTATGCTCAACCTTGGTCAAAGCCGAGGCAAAGCCTTACCAAATGCTTAACGAGGTACGCTTTATGCATGTTTCGGCCTAAGAGATCATTTTAGGCTCGAAATATAGCCGAAGGAAGATGCTCAGTCTAGGCCAATGTCAAGGCCAACCCTAGCTAAACATAAAACTGGGCACACCCCTTGCCCAAGTAGTAGGAGTGCAACAAAAAACCGAAAATTGAAAAATCCAAACCAATCCAAACCGATCCAGTGGTTTGGTTTGGTTTGGTTTTTTAGTATGAAATCAGACATATTGGTTTGTATTTGGAGAAAACCAAAAAGTATTGGTTCATATCGGTTTTTTATTAAAAGAACCAATCAAAACCAAACAAAACCAATGATATATATACACCCTTGAAAACAGACTCTTCATTAGGTATTTTTTAGTATTTTAATTATTATGATGCATGTATATTTAATGTTTAGATAGAAGACCAATTATTATGGAGCGTGTATTTTTCTTTATTTAGAAAAGTGACAAAGAAAAAAATGTCAAAATTTTCAATCTATAAAAAAAAAAAAATAAGTAGACAACTTGGTTTAAAATTAGCAAAAATGACCAATCCAAAACAAAGTGAAAATAAAAATTAAAAAAATTGGAAGAAAAAGAGAAAATGCTAAAAACCGAGAACCAAACCGATAATAAACCGATCCAAATAAAACCAATCCATTGGTTTTGTTCTTTATTGAACATTGGTTTGGATCCCTTCTTTATAAAACAAATTGGTTTAGTTTGGTTCTTGGTTGACTCCAACAAAACCGAACTGACTATCACTATTACCCAGTAGGTCATTTAATTATCTTGAGGCAACTTTGAAATCCTAGGGAACAACTTAAGTCAACTTTCTCAATAAATACATCATTATAACTTTATATGAGGTAACTTGAGTCCTACTCTTAAACTCTTTAGCTTCCACACACTCTTTCAATTTCTAACTTAAACATTATAGTGCATGTGGCAAGCACCACATTGATGTGTAGATTTTCTCTTTTGCAGGTCATGTTCTTCCCCCCTTCAAACAAATTTATTGTTGGTGTCATGTAAGGTTAGATACGTTTTTCCTATCCAAAATTTGGCATCAACAAAGGTCAAAATAAAAAAATAAGAAATCAAATGACTCTAATTTCTCAAGGATGATTGTAGGAAAAAAAAACTTCTGTATAATAAATACCTTTTTACAGTTCTTCCAAACACCACTGGAATGACGAAATAAGAGAGAAAATGGTCTCTCATCCAAGCTTCGAAGAAGGTTCTTAAGATGGATTCATATTTGTTTGTTGTTTTCCCCTCTTTTTAATAGGAAGATTTATCATTCTTGAATAATTATGAATTAAGGGCTTTAATAATAATTTGCTTATAATTGGTGTCCGTTGATGTTGGAAAATGAATCAAAAGTAAATACATATTTTGGGGCCATTGAAAAAATGAATCAACTGTGGATACATATTTGGGAAAATGAAAAAGTGTTACAAAAACAGAAAAAATTGAACATCATCATGATGTCAGATAATTGACAATCCAACGCTAAAGTTAGTAAGAAATTGAGATGAGTGATAGTAGTAGAGGCTAGTCGGGATTCTTTTGCGTATCTTTGATTAATGAATCTTATCGCTTATATAGGTTTAGTTTAAGACACTTACGACCTTTGTTGCCCTGTATTCAATTCATGTAACTATTGAGTTATTACTATTCGATCAGTCACAACAACACTACCGAAGTGGCAGCTGATGCCTCAATTGCTCAACTTCTCACCAACTCTTCCATAACTATCAGTTAGGGATTTAGACCACTACCATTCAGCCTAGTGTAAAGGTACAATAATCTTCCTTGGTACTAAGAGTATTCAAAAAATTTGATGACTCAAAAAACCTGATCAACCCAACTCAAATAATATTGGGTTATCAACCTATTTGGATTGGGTTCGGTTCAAATAAGTAAATACTCAATGGGTTGGATTGGCTCTTAGGTTTGCCTAAACCTAGTTTGGGTTGAATCAAACCAACCCGAACTAATTACTAATTTTGAAATATATTTTCTTCTTACAATAAAATTATATATACTGTAAAATCCGAATTCAAGAAGAGTACGTAAATAAACCAAAATCACATCCGAATGAAAGAGATTCTAAGGATATGAAGGTATGGTTAAGTTTATGGGGATAGTCTTCACTCTTAGAAGCACTTTAAGACAAGTAAGGATGACGCTGTCAAGTCAAGAGGAATGTCGGGGCCATGAGGTATCAAGGCCAAATTTCAAATCTTGATCCAAATCATGGACATATGGCATTACATATATATCTATTTTGTTTTAATTTTATTTAATTTCATATTTCCTTTTTATTATTTATTCTCCGAGTACTATTAAAACATAATTTTGAAGTCCATGAAATACAAATATTTAGAATATATATTGAAATTGTGTTGTAATTCTTAATTCAATAACTAAAAATAAATAAATGAATGTTTAATGCATTTTGTTTTTCTTAAAATGCAAATTTGAATAAATGAGCCAAATTCCAACCCAACCCAACTAAATATTTTGTGGTTAGGTTGGGCCGGGTTCATTATTTAATAAGGAAATTGGATATAGCAATAAATGAGGTTTTGATTGGATATATAGTAAAAATTGAAAATAATAAGATTAATGACAAAACATGTGGAAGACATGTGAGTGACTTTTTCATAGTACCTGATTTACCCTTATTTGGTTCGTATGTCCAAAACATTAAATATAGTGTAAGTAAGTGGTGAGTTTAATTAAGAACCGAGATAGAAATAAGTGTATTGAGGAACTTGATTGATAGCTGAATTAATCATATTATAATCTAATAGATTTGATTTCAAAATTGAAAATAAATGTCACTTCGTGGGTTTCACTCTCTTTTTTAAATCAAAACTATTTTTAATATTCAAAGTCTTTACCAAAATATTCAAAATAAAACAATCTCTTCCTTATTTTTCTCCCCACATTCTAAATTTGAATATATTTTTATTATCAAATTTCATTTTATCTTACTAATCAACAATTATTTTAATTTTTGTTGCCACATTTAATTACATTTGTTTTGTTTATAATATTATTGTTTACACAATTTATTATTATTTTTTTTTAAAAAAAACTTTACATATATAATGTAATTGCATTTTGGGTTTGAAGTATCATATAACTATTATCATATTTAAATCAGTCCCTAGCCCTTGTTTGGAATTCTTAATATTTTTGGCAAACAAGTCTTTTTTTGCACTATTTACATATCCAGTGTAATTACATTTTGTATTAACAGTATTGTATCCGTTGTTATTGTATTTAAATCAACTATTGGAATTCTTAACATTTTATATTAAGTTTTGCTCCATCTTTTGTGTTTCTTAAATTTCATACCTATTGAATTTATCTTATGTCTTGTGATATCTTGAATTTTAGGTAATTTTAAATATTTTGAGTTATTGGATTTTAGATTCCCTTTAATTTTGTAGTTTGGAGCCACAATTAAATTAATTTTGGAGAAGTAATTGGGGTATTTGATCTTTTTGTTGTTAAATATATCAAAAGATTTGGAGTATTAAAGGAGGAAATAATGACTTTGACTAGCCAAGTCAAAATTAGGCAAGTGGGAGATTTGATTTAAAAATAAAAAAAATAGAAAAGAAGAAGAGAGGATCCAAATTAGTCATTCAGTTGCATGCAACCCTAAATTATCTTTCCCTTCTCTTGAATTCTCTTATGTGTAGGAAATAGCCATTAGGAAGCAACTCGACTCGATATCTGACAGAAGAAAGGTACAGAAAGCTAGCGGCGCCATGAGTACCAAAGCTCAGGGAAGCCATGGAGAAGAAGAACGATGGGGCCAGTGCGCATGGAGGCAATACACATTTTGATGTCATTAGTGTTGATGGTGTGCATGTTATGTTTAATTGCGTCCATGACACTTCTCAGTTTGAAATAACTATTGGAAGTTGCAATTGAAATATAAAAACTTGGTCTGAAATCATAGGATGAATGGTCGATATTGTGATTTGTGAATAATCTTGAAATTCTTGTTCGTTTTCATCTCGTTGTGTACATTTTGTAATCCGTATTGCTAGCGCCTCGACATCATTGTGAAACGGGAAGACAATACTTCAAGTTGCCACGTTAAGGACTATATTGGGTGATTTTTAATCTTTGGTTTTAAAATGTTTAGATAGAGTGTATTTGTGGTATTTGAGTTGTTCTTGAAGGCATGTGTCATACCTACTCAATTAGGTAGTTTTCAGGTAGTCATTTATTAATTAGTATTTTCTATTATTTAAATTTATTTTGCTATTTTTACAATTTTGAAACTTATTTGCCATTTTTCCAAATGAAACTTTAAAATTTGCTATTTCTCTCGTCAATCCGTATTAAATCCTATTTAATATAGGTTGTTTGGATTAAATTTTTTTACAACAATGGAGTTGGGTAAAAAATGGGTCTCAACTTGATCCAACCTATCCCAACTCAAGCCATGAACACCCCTATTTGGAATTGCTAGGTCTTCCATGGGTCGGTAGTATTAGAGCTTTTATGGTAATGCTAAGTCCTCTATGGTACTACCAAGATCTCGTGGGTCCTCTATGACACTACTAGGACTTCCATGTTACAATTATGACCTCCATGGTATTGTTAGGTCCTCTACAAAGGTCTTCCTAAAGGTGAAAGTTAGTTCAATTTTTTCGATTTTGGACCCAATCAATAACTAAACTGAAACAATCAGTTTTACAAAGAAAGAAACCAAAGTGATGTCCAACAAAGGAAAAAACCGATGGATCGATTATTGTCAATTTAGTTCTCGATTTTTTTGTTTTTCTCTTTTTGTTCTCCTTCCAAAATTTCATTTTTATTTATGTTTTTTTTTTAATTGTGTCTTTTTGCTTTTGTCAAATTAAAATTGGGTTTATTTCTTTTTTATAGATTCAAAAAGTTTTTTTTTCTTTTCTAAATATGACAAACATACCAGCACCACAATAAGTAAAACATTAAAAGGGACCTAGCGCTAGATTATGTTTTTAAGGACATATATACCATTAGTTTGGTTTGGTTTTGACAGACTTTTTCAATAAAAGTTTGATATGAACCAATAATTATTTGGTTTTCTTCAAAAAAAAAAAAAAAAAAAAAACTAAAATGTCCAATTTTATACTAAAAAGTTGAACCAAACTAGTAGATCGACTTGGTTTGGTTTGGTTTGGTTTTTCGATTTTTCATTGCACTCCTAGGTTCCCCATGGCACAGCTAGGATGTCCATGGATTCTCTATTCTCTATACCACTACCTAGGATCTCCATGATATTTGCTAGATTGATTGCAAATGACCTTTATGGTACTATTAGGACCTATTAGGACCTCTATGATTCTTCATAGGTCCTTTCATTTCTTTGAGTTCTTTGTGCTCCCTCTTTGGTCATCTAAACTCCTAAACTCTTTCATGGTTTCTATTGAGATTCTTCATAGGTCATTTAAGTTCCTCATGGTTCTTGTCCAATCCATTCAAATTGGTCTCCTTAAACCATGAGTGACTATTGGTTAACTGTGAGCCTCATTAGCCTTCGTCTGCAATATTAAACATCTATCTTTATTTTTGAGTCTGTTATCTTCTTAAACTCTCAGTCTTATTCTATCTCAACAAATCTACTTATAGCCACTATCAAAATGATTTTGTTCTAGAATTAGAAAGGATCTTCCTACCTTATGTGTATTGTATTTCATTGTCAATTTTCAAAATTCGATTGTTTATTTTTTTTTCTTTTTAACATGGTTAGATTCGATTAGTTACTAAAGTCTAATGATTCTCGTATCTAATCGAATCAATTGAAGAAATTTTAACTAATAATAAAGCTCACACCCCAAAGCTATTTCCACATTTTTTTTTTGTCCTTTCATATTAACTTCGAATTCTGTGCATGTCACATATCCCTTTAGATCTATTTGCACATATGTCACCACCTAGTACTGAATTAAAAATAAAAATAAAAAATAGAATTTTGTACTTCAACTCTCTTTATATATAAACTTTATATTATCAAATTTTAAAGTTGGAAGTTTGATTCCCTATTCATTACTTTTATATTTTTTAAAAAATTTATCATGTTTCTATATAACTAAGTGTGCGAAAAGAATAATACTAAGAGATATTTAATGTACATTATAAAAGAGACATACAATTTGACAAAATATCTTGAATACGTGTTAGATGAAATTAAAATGTAATGTCTCATTTTATTAATTTGGAATTCCATATGCCAAAGTAAGTATGCAATGATAATTGATGCTTAATATCTTTATTTAAGGTTGAAGGTTCGAATTTCATACTTTATTAACCATTCAAAGTAAAAAAATAAAGTATATATAGGGTTTATATTGTATTCTTTTTTAAAGAGGTTTATATTTGTTTAAAGCATTAATTTAGACCAATTTACTTATTTCATTAAGAAATGCGTGAGAGATTTGTATTCACATATAACTTTCTGTCTATTTGGAATATACCTTATAGTATAAAAAACATATTTTTCAAAAATTATTTTCAATGAAAATGTTTGTGTATATTACCTTTAAAAATGCCTCAAACTACAAATTCGCTTAGTTGCATTATATTTAAAATTAAAATTAAAATACTATTTTGGTCTTCATACTTTGAATTTTATTCAATTTTGGTTTATGAGTACTTTCAAGTGTTCAATTTTAATCCATGTATTTTTATTAAACTTTAAAGTTGTTAATTTTTTAAAAAAATTATTATTTAATAGCATTTCTACTCTAAATTTTAAAAAAACATTCACATATTGTAATTACTTGAATGAAAATTATTAATATTATTATTATTTAATTAATTTTGATAAAAATTAATTCTAATAGACTAAATCTAAAATTTATTAGAAGTATATAGACTAAAATCAAATAATAAAAAGTATAATAATTAAAATTAAACAAACAGTATTTTAATTTAAAACAAATGATACAGTTACACAATGAATTTCTTTTAATAAGTCTTGATGGGATGATAGATTTAGCATTTTCAAATTTGTCAAAGGACTGTGCTGTCATTTGACATTTTCAAATTTTCTCAGATTCGCTGCGTTTTTCTGTTCTTCTTCGTTTTTCCTTTTTCTCGTCAAGTAACGACATATTAAGTTTTTTTTTAAAAAAAAACTACATATTAATTTCCAAACGAAGTAAAAAAAAGTTATAAAAGAAATCAGGATGAGCTGTTATGCAGAAAATAACATTAATTAATGACACTTACTTGAAATTTGAAAACAATAAATTATTGAATGATGTCAGCCAATCACGTACGGAAAATATCTAAAATATTTTTCTCACCATTATTGATATTTTTTAAAAGAAAAAAAAAATTAAGCCTATAAATATAAAGTTTTCCTATTCCTTTTTGAGAATTCAGACGTATAAAAATACATTTGTGTATAAGGTTTATGCTATATTTAAAAGATTATTTTTAAATATAAAAAAATATGTCAAACTATTTATAAATATAAAAAATTTAATTGTCAATCAGGATAGAAGGTGATAATTTGATTTTTTTTTATAATAATTTTCTAAAATTTTAAAATTTCATATTTCTCTATATATAGAGAAATTATTATAAATAGAAAAAATACAAACTATTTATAAATATAAAAAAATTTCACTGTCTATTAGCAATAGACTAGGATAGATTTCTATCGTTTGGACGATTGAAGTCATCTATCGCGGCTTATTGCTCAAGTGATACAAATCTATTGCGATCAATTGCTGATAAATAGTGAAAATTTTCTATATTGTAAATAGTTTGACTAATTTTGCTATATTTGAAAATAGCCCCTTTATATATACAGTTCTTTTTTCATCAAATTATTAACATTGTCACAATGTTCAAATTAGTTTTTCTTAAAATTTACCTTAAAATTCATCAATTAAATAATAATGATGTACCATCAAAATACATCTTAGAGTTGTTTTTAAATATAGCAAAATAACCAATTTATTTATAAATATAGTTAAATGTCACTGTCTATCAATGATAGACACTAATAGAATAGACATCTATCAATGTTAATAATAAATATTAATAGACACTAATAGATATTTATCGGTGTCTATCACTTATAGACAATAACATTTTATTACATTTGAAATTATTTCCTAACAGTTTTTCATTTAAAATAATTACCCTACATTCTATTAAACTAGTGAGATTTCTATTAGTTGAATTTAGTATATAGATATTCAAACTTGTAAATTCAAAAATCAATTTGCTTTCCCTTGGTGTAGTTTTCCTTTTTCCTTTTTTCTTTTTGGAAGAAGAACAAACCATCAACCACCAACAAAAAGAAAAATAAAGAAACAAAGAAAGTCATTCACTCAAGACCTACCATCCAATTGGTTGACAAGAAGTTCATTTCAGCATCAATTATCGTTCATGGCATATGTTTCCCAAATCTTCATTGGAACTCCTTCCCTCTAAAATAAGAAATATTTTGTCTACAATGCCTCTTTCCTCTTTGCTTCACTAGTGACCATCCCCAACTCGGAGAAACCATTGATTTTCTTCTTCTATAACAGAGCAACAACATGCATGGAGTCGGTTTCCATCTCCAAAATAAGAAATCTCGCTTTAGGTGCCACAAACAAACCCTCTTAAACAGCCATCGCCTTTAGCATATTGACATTATTCTAGTTTTCACAAAAACTAGTACGAGTAAGCATAATCTCACCTTTATCATTTCGAAACACAGCAGAAAACTCTATCATTTTTCCTAAAGTCATATTTGAGTTCATTTTGATAAGATCGAGTCTCCATCTGCATGAATGTTGAGGGGTTGGGATTAAGGCGAAACGCTCCTATAATTTTTTGTGATGTTATCCACGAGAATGGGTGTCGTAAACCTATCTCCGACAATCAAATAAAATTTATAATTCATTGAACTAACTACATATACTATTGAGTAGCACAAGTTTAGTTTCAAATTGTTTAGAATTTCTAGATAAAGTGATAACAGGAGGTTTTGGAATGGATGAGAATTTAAAGCGAGGAAAATAAAGTGTGGGAATGTAAATTGCAGAAAATTAAAGTGCAAGAAAGTAAAATGAGCCTAGCTTAGAAAATAGAATTAACCCAATTATTTGATTTTCTCATCGAATTTTCTTAAAAAGAGTTCTCATGAATTAATGTGCATAGCCAACTTGCCCGAAAAGACCAAGGCAAGTGCCCTAATTACTAATTAATTAATAAATTAAATTAAATGCTCAATTAACTGGGTTAAATAGCGTCCATGGAAATCTTACATCTACCTTAATTGATACTTAATTAGACTAGTTGCACAATTGCTTGGGTTCGGTAGCGTCCATAACAAGTAAATAATCGTATTAAGCTCGAAAGGTTCAACTAAGATGATTAATAACCCAGATAGCCTAAGTTACTAACTAATTGCGTTCTTGAGATTAATTAATCATGTAATGTTTGTGAAAAGATTATTCTAAACAACCAAATTCCACACCACAAGCATGCTTTAACTCTTGCCACCTTTCAAGACTAAAAACACAATAGAGCATCCCTAATTTCTAGCAACCAAAGAATGAATGAAGATTGGCCAAATCAAGCATACATTCTAAGCATATATCATAAAAAACAAAATCCAAGAACCATATAAATTCCATGAGAAACTAGAAATTAAAAATTAATCCTCAAAATCAAACAATGGGTTTCACCTAACCCTAAGCTAGCATACTTACCTTAGTCTTAAATCCGATCCAAGATAAGCTTCACAACCATAAATACTCTAAAGATGCAAAAATTACAGAGGAAAGAAGAAGAGAGGAAGAGAATTTGGGACTGGGGGTTGAAAGCCCGAGCTCTTCTACCTAATTCGACAAAATTTCCTTTTATAAAAGGGCACAGTGTTGGTGCGTTCTACTAGAGCATCTACGGCTAGGTAGAAGTCGTACTGTCAATCCTGAGCATAGCAAGTTGCGCACTGTGCGTGTAAGTTACGCTTCCGTCAAAATCCGTAACATAGCTGCACTCTCGCCATTTTTGCTCTTTGCCTTTGAGCGTAGAGTAGAGTGTAGCTGGGCTCTACTCTGCGCTTCCTCTAGAGGTATTTTGGTACTTTTTACATTCTTGAGCTCCAAGTGCCCAATTTCACTTCCAATAGTTTCAAATTAACCATGAATGGGCTTTAACGCCCTGAAGTGCATGATTTGCTCGAATTCCTATAAAATAGCATAATAAACACATAAAATTCATGAACGAGCCCCAATTAAGTTAGAAAAAATAGCACTTTTATGGTAATATCATCTTTAAAATGTTTGAAGTAATCTAAACCCCCAAATATTACCACCATCCCAAAAATTTCCTCCCTTCTCCCTCTAATTGCACCCGATCCTCCATTTGCAAAATCAATTTATTTCTTCGATTCCACAAAAACCATATCATAATCAAGAATGTTCCATATGATCCTCACATAAATGATTAAAGAACCAGAAAATGAAGTCATCAAAATTGATCACCTCCTTTAGCCATAACATAGCTCAAAATGCGATTTGAACCCAATGCTTTCTTAGACTCTTGCAACTCCAATCAACGTGAAGCACATTTTTCACCGTTCTTTTACATTGATGGTACTTCCTAACCCCAACTCGTCGATGCCATAAATTATAATTAGTAGGAAGTAGATTTTTAATTGCTCGCTGATATAAATCTTTACTTTTGTTTGGAAACTTGCACTTCCACAAAAAATTCAACTATTTAGTCATCAACCCCTCTTTAGAAGAATAGTTGTTATTCACACCACCACTCCCAATCTATACCCACTCTACATAGAGTAACACCCATTCTTTTTATAATCCCAAATGAGTCTATCTGTTAAACCTGTCTTGAAAGAGGGATACTCAGTTTTCAATTGCATCATTAGGATCAAAACAACGATTCACCACTTCTCTATTCCACTAACCACCTTCCTCCAACAACTAAACAACCAAAACGATATCATCTTGCTGAATAGGATGGATGAAACCAATATGGATGGTTTTGGAATCTACCCATCAACAATTTGAACATTTTTCCCATTGCCAATCTCCATTAAATGCCTTTCTTAAGGAGATCGCACCCCCAAAGGATGCTTTTCAACAAAGAGGCATTTATTTCATCATAAATGATAGATGTCAAAAAGTACATGGTTTTACCATCTATTTTATTACTTTTTTGTAGTAAAAAGACATTTTATGTGATATTTTGACCCCAGAATGCCCTAAATTAGATAAAATGAGCAAATACATGTTGTTGAACGGTCTAAAGTGAGTTTTTATTGTTTGAGACCGATTTTATGGCTTTTACTAAGGGTTTTTTATTTATTTATTTATTTATTTTTTTCTACTGTTTTGTAGAAATCGGTCTTGATACATCCAATAGTGGCTTGGATGATGCACCTGAATGATGGGACCGCATCAAAAACCCTAATTTTTCAGATTCGCACCCAGTCAATTCCGGTTACTATTTTCTCAATCAAAGCTATTATTCAACGCTAAAATGCTTGAAAAACATTTAGAACATGATTTTAGGTCAATTCTCAACCATTTTGGCCTATATAAAGGAGGAGAACCCTTCCATTTTAAGCATTGACTCTTCTTTGATCCATCTAGCTCATCCTATCACAAAAAGGAAATTTGTGAACATTTCCAAGAAATTGGAGTTCGTTTGGAGAAACTAGAGTTAGGACCCTCTGCCCTATGAAGGCGTGTGTAGAGTGTAAGGATTGATCATTGGGAAAGGACAATCCATTTCTAGGGAGATAAAGAGAGTAAGAGACCCATTCAAGGAGTGTTTATTGAATTTACAGTACTTTCACTTCTTCTTGTTAGTGTTTGGACTAGTGTGTCCTAAATCTCTTGGGTCTTGTAGTTTTGTAAATTGTAAATACATTTTATTTATTGAATAAAATAAGAAGTTATTTTTACCTATCTTATGCATTAACTCAATTCAATAAAATAAGATTCCATGGTTATTTTATGTAAACTTAAGCATGTATGTGGTTGACATACAAGGTTGGATCATGTTTAAGTAATAACCAGAAGGTCTGTAGTATAGGAATAAGGTTGGGTGCCTTATTTTGGTAACATTACGGATACGACTTACTTTGTAATTGTCACAAGGAGTTGTAAAGTGTTACAAACGATTTGATCCTACGTTCATGTGGAGACATGTGAGTGAGGGTATCCTATGCAAAGAGTTTGTATGAGACCGAACTGCGAAATGTTTTTAATTTCTTTTTGTAATGCCGTTAATTGTATAAATTAACATTTCATAGGATGACTATAGGTAACTCGACTTGAATCTTGAGTGAGTTATGAACTCCTGTCTATGAGGCAATCATTTGATTTGTATGGTTGAGAGTGGCCAAATTGCTGACTCAATAAACCTACCATTTTGGGGATTTGTCTGATTAGGAAGTTAAGAACACATCTTCACAAGATGGACTTCACTCCTTCAAAGGTTTAAGGTAAGTAGATAAATTACTCCTTTAATGGCTAATTTTGGGTCTTGAACAATGAGGACTCACCCTCTCACTGACCCGAGCGGGGTTAGTTTATAGTTGGACTATAAACAATTTGTTCATTAGAGGGATCAGTGGTACTTAAGAAGTTAGATATACCTATAGGGGTAAACTGGTAATTTGACCCAACTGTAGTTTTGAGTAATTTATGAAGGGTCAACTTACTGTTGATTAGTAAATTCTGTGGACACAGAACTATATCTATAGTGCGAAGAGTGCAAGTGTAAGTCTTTAATGGAGTGGTCTACAATTAATGAATATTGATTAATCTAATTAAAGAGTTTAATCTCATATCATTGGAGCTTTTAACTATAGGACTATGAGGTCTCCTTGCTAGCTCATAATAGATTAGTATAAAAATCAAACATTTTGGTTTAATTTGAAATGTTCAAATTAATAAGAGAATTAATTGTATGTGATACAATTAGCATAATGTATGTAGATACATTATAATATAAAGTTTATTTTGAATGAGATTTAAAATTTATACTTTATGTTATAAGATAGATGAAGATTTAAATGAGATTTAAATATTAATTATATGAATGAGATTCATATTAAAACTATAGGCTACGTGAGAAACTTGTTTGAATATGATTCAATTTAAATTAAATATGTGATATTTAATTTACTGATTAATTAATTGTTAATTAATTAATTTAATTATATATATTAAATATGATTTAATTATATATAATAATAATAATAATAATACTAATAATAATAATTATTATTATTATTATTATTATTATTAAAGAAATAACTTCCACGTTTTTTAGGAAGTTATTTCTTATCTCTCTCACACTTTATGTAAAAGAAGAGGGAAAGGGGAGAGGGAGTTACAGAAAACCAATTTACAGAAGAGTTCTGTAAAAACTCCATCCTCTCGAATTTTTTCTTCCTCCTCAAATAATTCTCTTACCAAAAATCAAAGAGAGGCCACATAACTCCTCATTGATTCTACCTTGAGAATAGTAAGATTTTTCTTGTGGTGATGTTTCCAAAGAAGAAGAGTTCTTGTTGTGTTTTTTGTTGGAGTTTCTCACCGGATCTTGACTTGGAAAGGAGATTTCCGCATTGAAGAAGGTCTTCAAAGGTAGGAAAACCTCCTAATCTCTAACTCTTCTTTAAATGCATGCTAATATAATTGTTTATCCTGCATTTTCTGTTCTCTGTATTTTGGTTTTCTAAAATAAATTTAATGGCACAAGGCGATCATTTGCTTCCACTGGGAATTCGATTCCTTCAAATACTAACTCTCTCTTTGTGTTTGTTTTGCAAGTTGAAGAGTTATTGCATGAGAAGAAATTTTTTTAAGTAGATTCTAAGATAACAAGGACCTTTTGTAGTAGAAGGAAAGAATAAAGACGAAAGCGTTGTGAGGAGAAAGAATTGAGCGCACAAGTTGATTTTGAGGAAGTTCTATTCGTGCAACAAGTTCCAATGAATCCGCTTGGAGACGATCCTCTTGTCCCCCCCTCGGAATAATGTCCAATGAATTAGACCAACAGCCACAATCTCAACCTCAACCTCAACTTGTTGTTCAACCTCAAAATCCCAACTTCATTGTAGAAGATAATGATAGGGCAATTAGAGACTATGCAGCACCCATGTTCAAAACTCTTGACACAAGGATTCTTGATCCCCCTATCGAAGAAACGGCATTTGAAATGAAACCTTTGATGTTTCAAATGTTCAATTCTTCTGGACAATTCCTTGGACTATCCCATGAAGATCCCCATAAACATCTCGATCTTTTATGAGAATACGTCGTTCTTTCAAAATATATGGAGTTTCTGAGGAAGCATTTAAAATGAAATTATTTCCTTATTCTTTCAAAACATATGGAGTTGCTGAAGTATGGCTTGACTTGCTCCCTCCAAATTCAATCACTAGATGGGATAGTCTTGTAGAGAAGTTATTCGGAAAGTATTTTCCACTAGATACGAATGTTAAATTCAGAGGAGAGATTGTAGCCTTTAAGCAAGCACCCAAATAATAAGTAGATAGAGCCTGGTTATGTTTCAAGAAGTTGGTAAGGAAGTGTCCACACCATAGACTCTGCAAGCATTATTATAAAGCAAATTTTTTTATGATCTCAACCAAGCTTTGAAGACATTTGTTAATGCCTCTGCTGAAGGATCTTTGTTTAAAAACAATATGTAAATGAAGCAAAAGAAATTATGGATACAATAGCCAATGATAATCAGAACTTGGGTGATACAAAGACACCGATGGTTAAGACAGCTGCAGCGGCTGAAATTCAAGAAAGCCCCATGTTGCAACTATGAACCAACAACTAACTACCATTGAGAGCATGTTACACAATTTCGTACTAGGACTTCAATGCATAAACCTTACCCTTTTTCTTTTGTCTAATAGTGTGGAGGCACTCAAATTCCAAAATAGCTATCACACTCCCTCCTAAATTACCCTCTTAACCTTGGAAAAGGTGTGAGGACAATAGATAAACAATTTATGACATCTACTGTCATTCTGCACTATCCTCAGTTCATTACCAAGCACCTGATAAACAATTTATAATTCACATCCAGACAACATGCTCAAATCTTAAGATAAGCTAACATACATTTATAGACTTTCAATCATCAGCTTAATATAACACAAACACATGATTACAGACTCCCACTCCTCAAAACTCCATTATGCATAATGTTGCGTCTTAAGTACAAACATTTATAGAATTTACAAACTAAGAAGCAAGCCCAGACAAATTTGATGTGTAGGCTAAGCACCCTAGTTTCACTCACTACTTGGAAAACATAAAAATAGTGAAAAACATGAGCAAGGTTGCCCAGTAAGTGACCAGTTTATAAAGCTACACTTAAACTCTAATGTTTAATGAGTCATGCTTGAAATCAGGTAAGAAAAAAGTAAACAATTCATTGTCAAAAACTTATAAATATTAGCTTAACCCTGAAAGATTTTCCTTAGTTGAGGCGGAACGAAGTTCAACGCTACTCAACATTGAAAACAACCTTGGTTGGGGTGAAGTAAGCTCGACACACTCAACGTCAAATAACCTTAGCTGTGTGGAGTAATCTTAACACAACAACGTCGAATTTTCCTCTATGTGCACAAAGAATCATAACCTGGGTTGCCCATGTACGTTCTCATGTCCTTCAGTACTGGGGTCCCATGATACAATATTAAGATTGTTCATATATCTTCTCCGTGTCCTTCGGCATTGAGGACCATGATACAGTATTAAGGCTCCCATATGCCTTCTCCGTGACCTTCGGCATTGGGGATCATTGATAACTTGTTGAAAAACAAGTTATTATATTCATTCTTTAGAGTAATTAGAGTAATATTGATGATAAACACATGATTTTAGCATTTGAATTGTATAATATGAATAACTCTGTGTTTACTATGTTTACAAAAGAATGTATCTTGGAAATTAGGAAATTCTATCTTTTTGAACAGAAGATAGAGCAAAAAAGGAGTCAAACATAACTTAAGAACAAAGAAAAGAATGCTGCCAGATTCATTGAAGGTCATAATGCTTGAAGATCAACGCGTTGAATACCATGCGTTGAAAAGAAAAAGTGATTCAGACGCCTAGTCGGCAACTGTCATGTCAGTATGCAAGTGGATAACTGACTTCTAGATCATGACAGATCCAATAAACCAAAGACACTAAGAAGTCTGCGTAACAGGGCATGAAATTAAATACAAAGGTGTCAGATCATCATGAAACCACCTTTTTTGACGCCTATAAATAGCCCATTGCACTTAATGTTCAAAGTAGAGAGAAATACACAATAGTGAAAGCTTTTCACAAATTCTCACTCAACCTCCATAGCCACCCTCCATTTCGAGCTCTTCTGTGAGAAGATTCTTAGAGTTTCCTGAGTCACCTCTCAAAGAGTGAGAATCCATCCCCTGTACAAATCATGTATTAGATAGCCACCATCTCAAGCCTCCAAGAAGTAAGACATTGCCATTGGCAACTTGACGACTTCTATTTTCATTCTTTCATTATGAACATCCTTCTTGCTTGTATTTTGTTAATGACTTTCGAGAGATTTGATTATTTTCTTAATACAAGTTTGATTGACATTAATCTTTCATATATTCTCATCTATAACACTTTACACCATGAATGTCGAATGATTAATGAGTTAAGTGTAGGTAGTTAGTATTTCCAAGTGTGATTAAGTATGCTTTCATATTGATTAATTGGGTACTTCAAACTTGCATAAATCGAACAAACAGATTTAAGTGAGTATATTCATATGCTTGACAGAGTCGGTGATTAACTTTCAACATTTAACAAGAGAAGAATTGGTTTTAGAAATAAAGTTCAACTTTTGCCCGAAGAACTCACCATGCATCTTAGAGATAAGATCAATGTGGCGTAGAAGATGGGTTCCCAATCTTAAGTTTGTAAGCATGAAAAATCATTTAAGCAACACTTAGGAAAATGCTAGCTAAGTTATCTTAACTTTACTTTTTCTCATGGATCAATCCCTCTCACGCATGCTATCTGAACATATTTTTACTTGATTAACTTCATCCATTGTCCATCTTGCATCATCCTTTCACATGTTTATTCACCAATTCATTTTTGTACAAATTCATTATTTGTAGTTATCATAGAAAACAACAAACACTTGTAATTATTGTATATCTCAACACATCAAACTGAAGAATAATCTCAACGCATAGTTATTACAAATCCCTATGTTTGACTCTAGACTCTCTAGGAAAACCTATTTAAACTTGCACTTGGATTTTTATAGGAAAAATTGTGTCTAAGTGTATACATCTTTCAGAATTCTTAACGCAGTAGTAGGCTAATATGAATATAACACACTTTAAATGCAGCAAGTTTTTGGCACCATTGCTGGGGATCGAACTCGGGTTACCCACATGACCATTTATTATCTTTTTAGAGATAAATCATGTTTTGATAATAAATAAAACGTTCATAAACACGAGTTTAGAAAATCCTTAAAGATTCAAAACTATTTCTCAAACAGTATGCTTTGCATAAATTTGGCACCATAAAACATCACTTTTATCATCAAAATTATGTGAAAACATGTTCAAAATCATTTCAAGAAACTCATGCTTTATCATACTCAACTTATGCTAGAAAACTCATGTTTTAAGAATAAATTGAGCATACTAGAAATATTGAGAAAATAAATCATTTTAAATAAAATTCTGTCACTCACAACTTGTCCCGGACTCTTAATGGGTTATGTGCTTCTAATAACTCTTCTTCGCTTGAAATACATTAATTCCTATTGTTAATTCCCTTAAAATTCCTTTCAATGTATAACTTATGTCAATTGGATCTTTAATATAGAGATTTAGCTCAAGAAGGCTCACCCACAATAAAAAATGATAAGAAAAATGACCAAAGGCTGCAAGCTGCTTCTAGGCGTGTCCAACAGCCCTACAGCATGCTCACACAGCCTATCCAGTCCCAATGTGCAACAAACCACACACAACTGCCTTGTCTCGCACCTAGGCATTGCCTACACAACTAGACCCCCGTAGGCAGCAACTTTCGCACAGACAAGGCCAAAATAACCTTAAAAGGCAGAGCGTGTACGGATCTCAGTGTTGCACACCAACTGGGCATCGATACCTGATGCCCACGTCGTGCCTTTGTCGACAGCTTGCGCCTTGTCTGCCTACTAGCGAGATCTGCGAGACTAATGTGTCTAGCGAGACTAGCGAGACCAGCAAGACTAATGCATTTAGCGAGACTAGTGAGACTTCTTTTGCTCAACACCTACCCACACGCAGCATCGTCTCCTGCTCACCAGCGAAATTTATCTCGGCTACAATCCTGCACATATGTAGTGTCAATGGCCTATCAGCCTACCTACTAAGTGCTTAAAATCACCGAAATTAACCTCAATAGAGTTCTTACCTTCGGCCACTACCCCTATCTTGCCTGCACGCACAACCTCTTTTCTCCTAGCCAAATCTTACCTGACAATCTCACAAACACTGTCCTCATTTCTAGCTACCAAAAATAATATTTTTAGACCTAATTACATTTAGTTTCCTCTTACAAACTTGTAGATAATTGAGTTAACTAACTTACCTCCAAATTTCAGTGTCTAACTTTTCTTCTTCCGTTAGATATCTCAAAATTCTTCCACCCTGCTCCAAATTTCTCAACAACATGAACTATCTTGGATCTCTGATACAATTAGAGTTCTTCCTCAATGAATTCTCTTTCGGCAGCACTCTCTCTGAAAATAGACTCAATTTAGAGCAAATTTCTCGAAGAACTTCTCAAATGGCACGAGTAAATTGCGCAAACCAGTTTTCTTCGTCAAACCTTCTATTTATAGCCTTTACAGGACATTCATGCAAAACCTCAACTTGCCACAATTAACCTTATTTTGACACCTAATCAAACTTAATTAATATTTAATTTCCCAAATTTGCCTAAGTAAAAAGAAGTAATGGACGCATCACCTTGGAACAAGCTTTCCATGCATGGTCGAACACTTCTTTGAGGTTATTTTTCGGCTACTTTCTTGCACGAAGCCCCCCTTGGTTGATGGACGCCACAACACCTCCTCTCATTAACAGACTAGGATGCATGGCCCTCCACGCGCCAACAAGCAACACATAGCCTACCTTGCACCAACAAGCAACACCAACGCATCACCCCACACAAGGACACCTTGAGACACATCCCTTGGCCTACTCTCCACACCTTCTGCCCGCATCAACACTCATAATTGACTACACAATGGGTCTCAACGCCATAAGCCAACACTTAAACCAAAATTTTCTTACCTTCCTCTTCCTCAATGTCGGTCACACCTACAACACACAACCCGACTACATATGCCAAGTTGCTTTCGGCTACCCCTCTCATTGGCACTTGTCTACTTCCTTCTCAAGCTTCACGCCAAGCCACTTGCTTGCAATCATTCCCATGGCTAAGTCCACATGCTTACCTCCCTTTGGTTTCTCTTTTCCACACTTCTTCAATCTAAACAAAGAGAATTTTGTCTAAGTCCACAACAATAGTACAACACTTAGGTTAAGTGCTCTGAAATGAAAGTAGGGTTTACGATAGCATTATCAGTAATCATCTTATCCAATACAAAAGCACTTTGATTTTGGCTAATAATGCCATTTAAAAGCAACAACTTTGCCTATTTGCTATTTTCTTAGAAATAATTTCGCTAGCACATTACATAAGCTAATAATAAGGCAAAAGTCAGATACATATCGTGGCTGTTTCCACTTCGAAATTAGGACAATAACAGTTTCATTAATAACCTTTATTGGTGTCCCATCATTTAAAACATCCAAACAAAACATAGGAACATCCTTGCCAATAATAAGCCATAATTCTTGGTAGAAACCAGCTGGGAGACCATCTATCCTAGGTGCTTTGGATGACCCATCAATTTGATTGCTTTGTTGATCTCCCATCAAAGTCACTTAGTTTTGGCACATTGTTTCCAATATACTTCTTCTTCCCCAAGAAGGTCCTCCAGATTCCTTCTCGCCAAATGGACATCCTTATTAAGGTCAATTGTTATTTGCATCATAGCTTGTGTGATCTCAATACGTTTACTATAATAGTCTATTTTATCTCGCCCCCCAATCCTTCAAAAGGTCTACACATCTCATTAAACGACTATGAATAGACTAATCAATCCCAAGTTGACTTTTCTACCCTTTCTCCACAATTTACATAATTAAACCAAACATCATTGACTCTAAAATTATTCTCACATTGTGCTAGTCTACACTAGTTAATGTGCTAAATTTCAATTGCCAGAGGCTTAGGGTCTGAATATATAAAGTCAAGGTGTCAAACAATAGTAAATGAAAAGAGAGACAATAAAGAGGGAGAATACATACCCCTGTCAAGCCACTCTTTAATTATTGAATCATCTTTCCAAGTATGATATCGTTGTAAAATGGAATTCTTTAAATGATAAATTCAACAACCCACAATCAAACATCAATCACATCCCAAAATTTTTGCATTCGGTTCTAAGAGTGATGGACGACCCCTCCCCTCCCCCCACCCATTACTCACAGATTCCAACAATCTCGTTAAAGTCCCCTCCAATTAACTATGATAAGGAATTTAACATCTTCAGTCTACACATTAATTCCTATGAGAACCTTCTTTTATTTGTGTTTGGATCACCATAGAAAACTATGAAACTCCCATTCCCTTTGTCTTAAATAACCACTTCAATATGAAGTTTATTATAAGAACACAAATTAACCATTAGCTCCTATTTCCATAACAAACAAAGTCCATCATTATCCCCTTTACAATCCACAAATATCATCTCATCAAAACCCAATGATTGTCGATTATTTTTAGCCTTAGCTTTAAGAATATGAGTTTCTGATAAGAACATGATAAGCACCTACAATGTTTGAATTATGAAACCTAGAGATCTTTTTAGGATCCTTACAAACACTCACAAATAAGACTAACTTAACGAATGATTCTAACCAATAGCTTAGTTAGAAGGATGAATAACTCTTTAGATCGAATTTAGAATTTATGATGGTCACTATTAGATCCTAAGACAATTCACTTTAGAACTAGCTTAATCAAAACTAATTCAATGAATCAATTAAATCATCAAATATAAAGCAAGATTTAAAAAAAAAAGAAAAAACAATACCAAAGTTGTTGAAGAAACACAAAGTTTTATTATCATTAATTTTAAGTTCCAAGAGCATTACATGTCATTTTAAAGGTCAAATGGATCATGTTTAGAGGTCTAAAAACTCAAGTCATTCAAACCTAATAAATGAAAATTGTAGAAAATAAAACCTAGGAGATCGAAACTCAATTGCATATTAATTGAGAAGTCAAAATGTAAAACTAAAAATGTAAAAAAGCTTCAAATAGTCTTAAATAACTCCTCCAAAAGGCAACAAATTTGATGTGCACATTTGACAAGGTTTGACGTCATGAATTTCAACACAATGCATACTTGATAGCACATTAACACTTTTGGGTGCTCAATCGTGTTCAATAAATGCACTAATAATCTCTAATAATCACACAAGTTTTCTCCTAAACAACCCAAGTATAAGCCGATTAGTAGGTAGTCTCGGTTAGGTTCGAGGTTGAACACGGGAAAATTGATCAAAATAAGAACAAGATTCTATAATGGTTCTTTACTTAAAACGCAAGGATGTGACTGGTAAATAGTGAAGTGAGTAGTGTTGCATATAAATGATAATACTCATAAACTAAAAATTAACTAAAGGTACGTGAGAGTTGATGGTGAGAAATGTGTAAGGTGAGTGCACAACACAATAAGAGATTGAAAAGAAATAGATGAGAAAATAGAGTTGAGATAAGCAATCCCCAAACCTTTAAACTAAATGACAAGCTCGCGTTCATGCATATTACCTTTAAGGACTTCATCTGTTGGCGAGTTAGTCTCCATGATACTTACTTAGGTTACTTATAACATTAGGATGTGTTTATTTCTAAACACACCACTCACTCGGATTAGTAACATCCACAATCACTTGCTCTCTTAAGTAGTTAATTATTATCTCTTGATTCAATTGGTTAAATGGAATCAAGAGTTCGATTTAAAGCCTTATTAACCCTAATGAATGGTTGGTTATCATTAAGTTCGTCGGAATGAGGATTAGCTCATCCCAACTCACTAATGACTTAGGTACTCATGGAAAGATAATTAAAGTGGTCGAAGAAGAGGAAGATGGAATAGACAAAACCATGATATGTATTAAGATATAGAGATGTTCGTTGCAATATGAGGATGAAAATGTGTGAGAATAGAAATACATAAAATGAGAAAACTAAGATAAAAAAGATGAATGCATGGAGATGATGATCGCTGGTAGTCGTTTCTTGCTTCTCGTCGGTCTAAGATGGAAGTGTTGTTGTGCTTAACGGTGGACGTTGGAGAAGATCCTCTCTCGAGTTCTTTGCTCTAACGGTGGTGGTGGCTCTCCAAAAAGATTGCCTTGGGAATGGGGGATGGAATGTTCTCTCGAAATTACCTCCCTCCTAGTTGCTCCTCGATTACCCTCTATTGATCCATCTTTTTTTTTTTTCTTGACTTTTGGAGTTGGGATATATATAGAGTTGGATGCAGGGACCACTTCTGCCACACAATACAGTGGCAGACGTGTTAGGCAACTTTTCATGTTCACTGCTGCAGTTGTCAATGGTCCCCTCAAATTTGTTTGACTTTCATTTTCTTTGCTCAAGTAGCTTCACCGCAGATTTGCTTTGCGTTTCTTGCTCTACATGACAATTATTTGTCTGGTAATTCCAACGTATAGAATTTCAATATTCCTCTGTCTATTTTCATTTGTATTCCTACATGAAAAAGCATCAGCGATATAATTTGTACTTAGGCTCTTGTTGCATTTGTAAAGGTGTAATGCATGATGTATATTCAATCAAGTATAAGTTGATAATTTGTAATCAACCCAAGTATAAGTTGAAAGTAGGTTTCTCAGTGAGTCCGAGGTCGAATGCAGGGACTTGTTGTAGATTCAAAACTCTTAAAGTGTAATGGTAATTTTATTTCAATATATTGAAACGATGATTTTCATGAAATAAAGAAAACTAAAGAAAACTATACTACTAACAGGTGGATGTAGTTGAAAGTTGTGTGCACAACAGTTGGTCAACGAAAGGTAATATAAATGGAAAAACAGGGTTAGGGAATCGTTGCTATCTATCTTCAAAAACACAGCTTAGATTATTTCATGTTCTCAACTTATGGTATGCACCTCTCAGTTAACAAATTGCATAATCATATTTCTATGACACATGGATGAAGTTTTGTTGAACTTTAGGTTGTTTCTATGTGTAAAAATACTTCTTAATTTACTTGAAGAGTTCCACAATCACTTGTTCTCTCAAGCAGTTGATTATATCTACTTATCTCGATTAGCTAATTGAAAATAAGTTTTATCTTCAAGTACATCAAGCAAAGATGAAATAGTCTCAAACGTTGTTCTTAAATAGATAATAACTTTGTCTTAACTCTCGTTAGATTTAGCTACTTATGCTTGTAAACGAGAAAATGCACAATGATATGGAGATGAAGTTCATGGATGATAATTGAGATTAATGAAAATGGTACAATTGTTACAAAGAATACAGTCTCTTGATACACAATGTAAACAACAAGGTAAAAGAAATAAGGATCAAAAGCAGAGAATGACTCGGTGGTGGATCAATCTCTTGACTCCATTAAGGATGATTGTGTGCTTCACTGCTATGGTGGTATGGTTGATCGAGAAGAAGATCACTCTCTCAAGTGCTCTATCTCTGGTTGTCTTCTTGGAAGATTTCTGCTACTAATGGTGAATCTCAAGGAAAATCAACAACCTTTTCAGCCTTTGAACTTGCCCTTTTATAGAGATTGCATTGCAGTGTTGGCAGACTCACGTCACTTCTAGTTGATTTGCTGATTTGCATCAACTTCGCCTGACATCATGATTTTCAACTAATTTTGTGACTGCTTGTAACGCCGCAGATGAAGCAGATCAATTTTCAGCTGTTGAAGATCTCAAAACTTGTGTCTGCCGATTAAAGGCTTTGTGTTTGTCAACTTGAAAGATGCCTAAGCTTGAGTCATGTGTTTCCTGCAAGAAATCATACGTTTTAGAAGTAGTTTAACTTAAAAGCATTTATCTAAAACAAATCAAGAGTGCAAAACGCAAAGAAAAATTTTATCAATGAATTTAAGTCAAGATTGTCACATAATCTATTAAATCCTCTCCATTATTCTAAGAAAAAACTATAATAACTTGTATTTCTACAAGTTATTAACTCTCCTTTAAATTAGATGAATGCATGGAACAAAATTTTGCTCTATCTTCCTATGACTTCAATGCTTTTCTCATCAAACACCTCTAAATATTCCAACTTTAAGAGATAATAACTTGAACAAATACAAGTTATGACATATCCTTCATAATTTCTATACAGTTTTTTTGTCCTCTGTGTCATCTTCTAAACTATATGACTTTTATTGAGTCATATTCACTCCATTCTCTTTTAGACTCATTGAACTAATATACATAAATTTAAGCTCAAGAATCCTTGTCTCTTACTGTCCATTAGCTAGCCTTTGAAAATGTAGTGTGGAATAGCTCCTTTGGGTAAATAGTTATGGATCAATGATTGGATTCACATTAGAACAAAAGTTTGAGGTTTGCTTTCTGCACCACCCCATGCGATGCTTGGGAAAGCCCATGCATTCTCCAAAGCACAAGCGTTCCAGAAAAGAATATCCATTGTTGTCGGCACCCCTGTTCCATCATAATAGGGGTCATTGATTGATAAACAGAATCCACGCCTTTGGACTCTATGCACTGTTTTTTTTTTTTTTTCCTTTCAGAATTGAGATTTTCTCTTGTTCAATTAAACCGCAAAACTCTTCATTTTCCACCCTCGATCATTTCCAAAAGTAGCTTCCTGAGATCACGGGATAGATAATTGGGTTTCTTTTAACTTCTGTTTCCATTTTTCTATTTTGGCCTAAAATGGGATGCACTTCTATAATAGAAATATCTTCCATTTCCACCTGACAAGGCACCTCCAAATTTCTTTCATTTTCCACTAAGATGGTGGGCCCCTTGTCCAATTTCATTACTTGTAGAGTTGACCAGTTTCACTAGCATGGATTCAAAATAGGATGTATATCATTCTACAATAAAGACCTCGGCAATACTATCTCATTCTCCCTTAAATACCTGCCCATGTTATTCTTTCCAAACTTGTAATTGTCCCCATTCTCCCTCTCCCTCGATTGTCGCCCTGTTTTCCATCTTTCCAAGCACATTCCATTCTTCTCAAGAATCTTATATTACACTTGTCCAACGAGAAAGCATTATCCTCTCCCTTCCTCCATCAATTTCCCCCACCAATTTCTACTCATTTTCATTTTTTTTTAAGAATTATTTAGCATCTAAATCTAAGTATTTTGATATAAAAGTGCATTTATTTACTCTTTTTCATTGCAAAATCAAATTTAAAATAGCAAATAACTCATAGATTGTATTTTTTTTTTCCTTTTATCTTAGTTGTGCAAAAAGAGTTGAAATTGGTTAGAAACTTTTAAATTTTGGTGTATTTTTTGCAAAAAAAAATGAAAATGAGTAGAAATTGGTGGGGGAAATTGATGGAGGAAGGGAGAGGATAATGCTTTCTCGTTGGTCGCGTGTACTGTAAGATCCTAGAGAAGAATGGAATGTGCTTGGAAAGATGGAAAACAGAGCGACAATCGAGGGAGAGGGAGAATGGGGACAATTACAAGTTTGGAAAGAATAACATGGGCAGGTATTTAAGGGAGAATGAGATAGTATTGCCGAGGTCTTTATTGTAGAATGATATACATCCTATTTTGAATCCATGCTAGTGAAACTGGTCAACTCTACAAGGAATGAAATTGGACAAGTGTCCCACCATCTTAGTAGAAAATGAAAGAACTCTGGAGGTGCCCGGTCAGGTGGAAATGGAAGATATTTCTATTATAGAAGTGCATCCCATTTTAGGCCAAAATAGAAAAATGGAAACAGAAGTTAAAAGAAACCCAATTATCTATCCCGTGATCTCAGGAAGCTACATTTGGAAATGATCGAGGGTGGAAAATGAAGAGTTTTGTGGTTTAATTGAATAAGAGAAAATCTCAATTCGGAAAGAAAAAAAAAAAAAAATTGTTGAAACAAAATTGTTGCAGCATTAAAGAAATGCATATTGCTACAAGAATCGGAAGCAGACATAGTTCGACTTTTGGCATGATTTCAGGGATTTTTCGCTATCCATCTTGGCGAATTAGGGCAACCCATAAACCTCATCTTTGGTAGTAACCACCACTTTCAAAACTTTACAAAAATGCTCCAAAAGCTCTTAAGAAAGAATTTATTCTTCCACACAAGAAAAATTCTGCACTTTTGTTTCACTTAAACTACTGTTTTTAGTTAGAAGAATCAAGCTCCAGCACGTGCATAGATTCCGTCACCTTCGAAAATTGAAGCTTTCATTTCTTGATTCATTCTTGACAAAGATTAAATCAAGAGAAATCCAAGGCTAGTGAACTCTTTATTCTTCAAACTTTTAATTTCTTTATCTTGTTTTTCTTTGTATTAATGTAGTTTCAATTTAATTTATATATCCATTCGGTTATTTCAATTTTTCAGCAACCAAGTTTAAGTTTGACCATTCATTTTATAGAAACTAGTTCAATCGATTGTTCTTTCTTTTATTTTATTTTGTTCTTTAATTTTTGTTGCAGTAAGTTTCTACTTTTATTTTTGCGTTCATCATTAATCTCCTTTTCTTAATATATTTCATACAAAAGTTGAAATGTTAAGGCTGAATTTTTACTTGAAAACGTTGAAATCCAAGACCGAATGGAGTGGGTATACGGGAATTTTTCCAATTTTTTTAATTAGTTAATATTCGGCATATTATTGCTTAATTCTTCACTAATTCCAACCCTTAATGTACTATTTTGGTTTAAATTTGTGTCATTTCCTTGCTAATAATTCATAATCATGCATTGCATATTCCTTTTCAAGTTTGACTAGCATTGAACTCATTTTTTAAGTTTCCATTTAAATTTTATTTATTATTGTCATTTCCTTTCTTATAATTTTTTTATTTAACATTATGTCCATTTTCTCTAATTTAATTTTGTATTTTCTCATTTTAATTATAAACTAATCTAATTGTGGAGAATTAAATATGTGATTGTCAAAAAAAACTAATCAGAACTTAATTTTTTCAATGCTAGGTTTGCTTCTATTGATTTATAGTTTTGTTATTGATTTAGATTGATATACTCAAAATCTTGTCTAATACTGAAATGGTTAGATTTGATTTGAAGCAAATAAAAGCAATATAGGAGAAGAGCTTAGACATAAGACCTTGCTTTCAACCCTGGAAATAGGGCAAATTGTAAGCACTGACTTGTAAAACCAAGTGTTGGGGAGAGCAATGCGATTGAGGATATGCGTTGCTGGAGGAAAAGTAGCCGAGAAATAGAGCAAAATTTTGGTTAAGTGTTGACAAAGACCATGCATTGATGAATGTAGTGGGAGATTGAATTATTTGAGAAACCGTGCGTTATTGATTGAATCACAAAGGGTGTGAGCTGAAGCAGTCGCCGCATTGAAGAATAAGGGATCATTGGCAGGGAAAGAAATATGCTTGAACCATGCGTTGAAGTTACCATGCGTCAAAGATAGCCATGCGCTGAAGTCACATTGCGTCCAAGACAGAACGGTCTTGACGCGATGAAGCTAGTGATGTGAGTGACTATGTTGTGTGCATCGGAAGTAAGAGGCGCCGAGAACACCATGCGTTGGGAATGGTTAGTTGCTGAAGACGCTGGAGGAGAACATAGACATGAGTGCCTTGCGTCGAAGGAAAGACCAGCGCCAATCTACGGTGAGGAGTAAGTCGGCATTATCATCTTGGTACTTGTGAGGGATAAGTCGGCAGTATATATATAGGTGAGTTTAATTATTTTTAGACATTTCGAGAACTTAAGTCAGTTCCATCGTTCAGAGAAACCACCAAAGAAGGAAGAGGAAGGTGTTCTTATAGTTTTTGGGTGAAATTCTACCTGTTTTGGTGCTCAAATCCGAGCTGGAACAGAGGATTGATTGCAGACGCACAGACTGAACATTGGTCGATGTTTGGAGTAGAACGACTCAAGGAAGCCAAGTTTGGGGCTGAAATTTTGAGGTTAGTAAGTTAACATAATTCCTAACAATTTTATGAAGGATGGTTAAGCTGAAACCGAAGTTTATCACATGAATCTTTAGGGAAAAACAACAACTACAGAACTGCTATGCAATCCGGAGCAACACGGAGTAATCTTGGCATAACTGGAGAAGAAAAAGAGTTAAGCCTTGAAATTTTGAGGTAAGCTGTGGGACTTAATTCTTTACAAATTTGTAGAAGAGAAGAAGACTTAATATGGGCTGGAAATGCGTTTTTAGCAGGGATTGAGCAGAGACAACAAAGCTGTAACAGTCAGCTTTGTTAAGAAGAAGATAAAATTCAAATATTGGTATATAGCAAGAGTGAGTTGCAGGCAAAGTATTCTTTGGATTGAAGTCTAACAGAAGGGTAAGCAACAACTAGTAGTAATAGCCTTAGTGTTTAAGGCTTGAGAATGAACTAATGGAAGTTTAACCGCATGATAAACTATAGGCATTGTGCATATGTTGAGTTATTGTATATATTAAAGTGAATGGAAAAGAAGTATAACAAGGGAAAATATTTGTTTCAGGCCAAGAAGAGATAGAAAAGGGTTATAATCCCTTCAAGGCCTAGAAAGAATTGTGAGTGACACTTCTTTTACTTTTCAACGATTTTGTTGCACATGATAGTTCGGTTTTCCAATGAAATGTGATTTTGTGATTAAATGCTTTATGAGGCATATGTTATGTTCTTAAAGCTACTGAAAAACATGTTTATGAGATGTTATTGATATAATAATTGCCTTGTATTCTTATGAACGATTTGTATACGAGCGGTTTGTATGAAAGGTTGTTTTTTTTTAAAAAAAAAATGTTTTAGAGGAGGCTCAATGCTGATAAGGCATGTGAGTTTCCCCGGGACCCAGAACTTGACAACCTGCCTATAAAATGTTTTAGAGGAAGCTCAATGCTGATAAGACATGTGAGTTTCCCCGAGACCCAGTACTCAAGGACATGAGAAGGTACTTGGGCAACCCGCCATATTCCTATGTGCACATAGAGGTTATATGCTGGTGCGTTGAGTCTTGCTCCGCATCGAGCCTTATATGTTTTCGACGTTGGGGTGTTGAGTTTTGTTCCACTTCAACTAAGGGAAAAGTACTGCACTTAAACTGTTTTCTTATGATTTGCTGAAAATCATGTATGAATTAATAAGGGCAATTACGTTGTTTTAACTAATGTATTTGAAGTGATTACATGTATTATGTGTGAACATAGTTTTAGTACTGATGATTTCCGAACTAAAATGGTTTGTTATAATTGTCACTCACTGAGCCTTTAGCTCATGTTTTCAATGTTTTCTTTCCCCTCCAGGTAGCAAGGACGTTTTTGGTACTTTGCCTACTCCCACTCGCCCTGCTTAAGCTTCGAGATTCGGAATAATTCGACTTGTGAAGTGTTAGTTGTATGTTAAACCTTAATTAGGTGGCATGTAGATATGTATGTACAATAACTATGGGTTGTGCAAGGACATGTAAAAGAGTTGACAAAAATTCATTTTTGGCTTGTATATACTTTCCTTTATATTATGTTCTAAAATGTCTTAGAATGTGGAGATTATTTGGTGAACAGTTCAGAATGTGTATGAAGGGACGGATGGTATGCGTCACAAGAGGGGTGATGTATATTGTCCTCACATCTCCTTTCGGGTTATGTAGGTAAACTTGGGAGGGGATGTGACACAAATCCTATAAAATCAAATGGTCGTGTTTCAAATCACCTAAATTACATTAGCCATAAAAATATAGGTTTAATAACTTAGCCTCCTAAAGACACTTCATAAAAGGTCAAATAGATATAGGATCTGATTTGCATCTAACCTTGAGCATTATGTGATTGAGTCCAATTCATATTTGTATATTATGTTATAATTTCTTAAATTTGGCATGATCATATTTAAATTCCTTTTTCTCACATTCAATTTTAGGTAGTCCCATTTTTCTACTTTTTGTTTTAAATTTCAAAACTCATCAAAACAATTTTTTGGTTACTTGGTTATTAAAGTTGCAATCTTGAAGAAATTTTTGTTGTTTACAAGAATTTTTGTTGGAAAACGGTTCCTTTGGAAGACAATTTGGAATTCTTCCAAAATCTTTACTACTTTTTAATGTGCACTTGTACTAGATGAGAGACTTTTATTCAAAAAGGTTGGTTTTCAATTTAGCTAAAGCTCTTTTAGTTGATCAATTCCCCTCCCGCGTACCCCAAAATGGTGAGTGTCACCTTTGTTCCATAGCTTCTTTAGCTTTAAACTCATATGCCGGTAGCCATGGCCATATCGGGTCTTCACATTTGAATCTAACATCTCCTCACACTCATAATGGATATGGCCTAAACATCCACAGACCGACACACATAAAACCAGCAACAAATTATGGGAGCTTTTCATACCGAAGTAACACCCACAAATCTTCAAATCTATCATCCAAATGAATTTTCAGACCTCTCTGACGTGGTCCTGTAATATCAATTCTTATTCGCACGTGACCAAAATGACCAAAATGACTTCATGCATCCTCATTCATATGTGGTTCAACATCTTCCACTTCTCGAATCATCTTCCCCAATTCAATCAACATTCCCTCATTCATACAACCTATTGGTAAATTGAAGAATTGGATCCATAATGATGCAAACTTGAATTCCATTTTTCCTGGTTGGTCACAACTCTTGGGGCATTTAAACAAAGGTAAAAAAAAAAAAAAAAAAAAATCACAAACCATCATTCATAAATCTCTTTAAATCTGACTACTCTTAAAATTGATCAATAATACTGTTGATGCCAAATTTTGGACAGGAAAAATTCACATGACACCAGTAATTAATTTGCTTAAAGAAGAGAAGAACGTGGTCTAAAAAAGAGAAAACATGTACACTAACATAGTGCTTGCCACACATACTCTTGAGTTGGGGCATGAGTAAAGTTGCCCCTTTTGGCCCGTATTATGCTCTCTTCTTGATTTTGTCATTTCTATTTTCGCTAAATGTCAACATTAATCACTCATAACATTAGTCCCACTCTCATGTTGGGTCTCGAGTTTTGGCTACTTACAATTATGAGCTAAACATTCTAGGAGCCGACTTGGGAGTATAATTTCTTCTAACTTGTCCTGCTTCAATGACCTATCAATCGGCTCTTAGTAAGGTTGAGCATCTCACCGTCGAGCACGTGAGATGCCTATAGATTGATCCACCAAACCTATAAGGTTGAATCCTTAGCGGAAGCGAGTGATCGCCATGTGCCAATAATTTTTTTTTTTTGGGAAAACTTGAAATTGAAAACATGAGGATTAAAATTAGAAGCATGCATTCAGAAAGAGTTAAATAAGAAAATACTTTACTTTTAAAGACTGTTTTCAAGGTAAGCTTTTCTTTCTTCTCACAAAATCACGAACAGAAAAAAAAAAATCCTTCAACAAAATTTGCAAAGATCTTCTTGGGACACCACCAAGCAAGTCTTCCTTGTTGTTCGCAGGAACAATCAAGATGAGTTGTGCGCTCTCTTGATTTTTGGTGAAGGAAAAAGAGTTTGAGATAAAGAGAGAAATTCTTTGGGAGAATTGTTACAGAGGCAAGAGCACATCTCTCAACTTTCTCTCATTTACGTGAGATATATGAGAGAGTGGGGAATAACTCTCTAAATGTGAGGAGTTATTTACCAATTTAATAATATTAAATTTAATTTAATAAAATTTAATTAATATTAATTTAATTATAATATATTAAATCTTATTTAATATAGGAAAATTTTCTTAAATGAAAAAATTACTGAAAATACTTACAACTAATAGCAAAATACATAGTCTATCGCGGTCTATCGAGTGAGATTTTGCTATATTTATAAATATTTTGGTTCTTTTTGCTATATTTGAAAAGAGCCCTTCGACATATATATATAATTAAATCAAATTAATTAATCAATAATTAATTAATTAATTAAATATCACATGTTTAATTTAATTTGAATCATATTCAAATAACCTTCTCTCACATAACCTATAGTTTTAATATATAGTTTGTATATGAATCTCATTCATATAATTAATATTTAAATTTTATTTAAATATTTATCTCTCTCATAACATAAAGTATAAGTTTGAATCTCATTAAAAAATAACTTTATATTATAATGTATCTATATACATTAATTGTATCATATACAATTAACTCTTTTATTAATTTGAACAATTCGAACTAATCCAAAATAATTGATTATTATTCAAAGTCTTAATGAGCTAGGAAGGGGACCTTATGGACCTATAGATTAGAAACTCTAATGATGTGAGATTAATTAATTAAACTCTTTAATTAAATTAATCAATATTCATTAACTTTAGGTCACTCTATTAAGGACCTACAGTTGCACTTTTTGCACTATAGATATATTTCTGTGTCCATGGATATAACCAATCAACAGTAAATTGACCCTTCACCAATTACTCGTAACTACAGTTGGGTCAAATTATCGTTTTACCCTATAATTACATCTAACTCCTTAAGTACCATTGATCCCTCTAATGAACAAACAGTTTATAGTCAAATTATAAGATAACCCCTCTCGAGCCAGTTAGAGTGTCAGGCCTCTTTGTTCAAGACCTGAAATCAGCTCTTAAGGGAGCAATTACTTACCCTAAAGATAGGAATGAGTGAATTTTATCTTGTGAATATATGTTCCCAACTCCCTATTTAGACAAATCTTCAAAATGGTAGGTTTATTGAATCAGCAGCCTTGCCACTCTCACTTATACATATCAAAGGGTTGTCCTCATAGACAAGAGTTCATAACCCACTCGAGATTAAAGTCGAGTCACCTATGGTCATCCTACGAAATGTTAATTTCTTCAACTAACGACGTTACAAAGAGAAATTAAACATTTTGTGGTCTGATTTTATATAAACTCTTTGCATAGGATATCCCCACTCACATGTCTCTACATGAACGATTAGGATCAAATCATTTGTAACATTTTACAACTCTTGTAATAGTTACAAAGCGGGTCATATCCGTAATGTTACCAAGATGAGGCACCCAACCTTATCCCTATACTACAAACCTTGTTGGTTATTACTTAAATATGATCCACCGTTGTATGTCAACTACATACATGTTTAAGTTTACATGAAATAACCATGGATCTTAGTTAAAGACAAATAAAGTAACTCCTTATTTTATTGAATAAATAAAATGTATTTACAACTTTACAAACTACGAGACCCCAAGAGATTTAGGACATCAATCCTAACACTAGAGTAGCTCCTAGATTATCCTTGGGATGACCCATGGTATCCTGTTAATAGGGTCGAGTTTTAAGGTTACTCCAAGTTTAATTATTTCAAGGCCAATTCCTTTTTGGGGGATTAACCCCGTCTTGAATCTTATCAAAAAGATGAAAATCAATTTCCTTACCATTATAAGCACATCGAGAAAGATAAACATTGATTTTTTAGAGATGAGATGGCCAGTAAATGGCCATTCTTAGAGCTTGAGACCTTCTCGAGAAAGATGAATATCGATTACTGAGAGGTGTATGGCCAACAAATGACTATCCTTGGAGCTTGGGATTTTCTCTAGAAAGATGATAATCGTTTTCTGGGAGACAATGTGACTTCCATGTAGTTATTATTGGTTTCAACTGTGGGTGATCGGCCCCCAATTTCCACTAAATAATTATTCCACTAAAAAAATTGTTTATGTCTCATTAACAAAATTCCTCTTCGTGAATAATTAAAATTTTTTGGAAGTTCTTCAACTAACTTGCCTTTTATTTGAAATTTCTGTAGAGATCTTCTAAACTGATGCTCCCAATTTGTTTTGGAGATATTGTGTTTTTTGTTTAATAGGGAATCATATCCCCTGTAATTCTTCTTTTTGTTTAATAGGGAAGCATGATGTAAGGGTATTTCGGGAAATTTAAAATTATTTAGATGGTTATATTTTATCATTTGTTTTAAATATTTTTTCGATTTAATATTTTAGAATAGGTGTGACAAAACCCTTCTCCTTTGGGTCCATTTAAAGGAGGTTTGGTTTAGTTAGTTAACTAGGTAGTTAGGTATAAACCAACCTTTTCTCTTTGGGTTTATTTAAAGGGAACATTGTCATTATTTCAAAAACAATTCAGATTCAACAAAACTCTTTCTCTTGATTTCTCCAAGATTCTCTTAGTGTCTTCATTAAAATATATCCTCTAAAAGTTTGCTTTTTTTTTTTGATATGGATGCATATCTCTTGTATAGCCACCACCTCAAGAAACACTTTACTCAGATAAAATGTTAGACTGAGTACATAGTTCGATATCCTTAAGAAAACTATTCTTCTTTGAAAGGGAAAAAATATGTTTTGAATTGAAAGCGACCATTCTGCAAAAGTAAAAAATTCATCAAAAAAAGAAAAGTGTCCCAAGATAGGGTTGGCTTGAACTTGGTTGGTTGGCTCAGCCTCACTGGTCAGCCTCGAGTTGTGGCTTTTTTTTCGATCAAGTTCCGTATGTTTGTATTCGATTATCTCCTCATCTTTGAGGTTCTAGATGATCTTTAATCTCTGGTGGTGCTCTTCACCTTGGCCTCGACCTTAACTTCAACCTTGGACTATCTGAACTTTGAAGAACTTTAAAATGATGGATCTTCATTCTCTTCAACTTCTTAAACATTTTGATATGTACTTCAGATTTACGTTTACCTTTAGACCTCGAGCAACTAAGCTTTCCATCGGTAAGGTTAAGTCTCGACCTCAACCTCAAACACTTAAGGTTCACATTACCCCCAAGATATTAGGATGAGGTTGGTAGAGATCTCTGATCCTTATGTGCTTAGGGTCAGCCTCAACCATATTCCATAGTGCACATGGTATACTTAGACGCATATATGAAAAAGAAAAGTTAAAAATAACTACATGTTTCTATGGTAACCTCCAAGCTCATCCAGCTACTGATCTCTTTAAATTTCTAAATATAAATAAAATTTGAAGTGAGTTGAGAGGTGTGAGTTTCATTTTGTAAATTCTCTTCAAGAATTGAAAAGCAATAAGAAAAGAAAACCCCCTCGCATACTGGATGTAGGCTAAATTGCAAAACCACTTAACTTCTATGTTCTTTCTTCTTCTTCTCTTGATCTTAATCATCTTCTTCTTTACCTACATAAGATCAATCTGCCATTAACAATCTTCTTCTTCGAATACTTGAAAATAAAGAGAGAAAAGGAAGTCATATCAATTTTTACATGTAAACTAAAGGCAAAAACAAAAACCAAAGGAAATTAACTTCAAAATGGTGATTACGTGTGTGGAGTTTAAGAAACCAAGGTGGAAGCTTCTCAATCTTTCATTCTACTTGGGCCTAATGCTGTAAAATTGGGTTTATTAATCCAAAAAGGCCCAACAATTGGTACATGAACCATTTGAAGGGAATTGAATCCTGGCGAAAGCGTGTGATCGGGTTCCTTGATTTCTTGAAAGAATTAAAAATACAAAAAGTTAAGAAAATGTTAAACAACATACCTTGGCGGATTCATAATTTTAGCAAAACCTCTCCTCGAACCGATGGTATTCTCCTTGTAGTCTTCCTTTTCTAAGAGATCTTTCTTGCTATGACTTTGGCAATCATCTAGTTTGTGGGAACCATTTCTTGAAAGAATAGAGAGAACATGAAGAAGATTTTTCTTAAAACTTTTCTTAAAAAATTGAGAGAATTTCTAGAGGAAGACTTTTAAAGTAGTCGTTGAGATTATTCTTCTAGAGACGTGTGTTTTATGAGGGATCCTAAAGGCCCTATTTATAGAACTCTATGGGTTACTCCTAATCCTATTAGGATAACCCCTCTACAAAGATTTTAAATTAAATATTTAAGAATATCAAGTATTAATAAATATTTATCCAAATAATATCTCATATTAAATGGTTTAAGATTTAAATATTTATTTTTTGCAAAATCTTTAATTTGAATCTCATCCAAATTAAATAATTAATTGTTTGAATTCAATTCAAATTAATTAATTAATTTTCCCTTTATTTATTTATATGGATTTCATCCAAATAAATAATTAATTATTTGAATCATTTTAAAATAAATTAATTCTCCATATTATAAATTTATACTTTGAATCTTATTCAAATAAACTTTATAATAAATCATGTAATTAATTGTATCCAATACAATTAATATTTTCCCTCATAAATTTGAACATTTCAAATTGTTCTTTCAACATAGTTGATCTTTGTTGGTCCGTGGTGAGCTAGAAGAGGACTTTATGGACCTACAGATTATATACTCCAATGATCCAAGATTAATTAATTAAACTCTTTAATTAAATTAATCTTCATTCATTAACTATAGGGCAAACCACTATATACCCATAGTTGAACTCTCGTGCACTGTAGGACAAGTTGTGTCCATGGATATAATCAGTATAAGTAAGTCGATCCTTCACAAGTTGTTCATAATTACAGCTAGGTCAAACGTCCGTTCTACCCCTGAAATTACCTCTTATCCTTAAGTACCACTGATTTCTCTAATGAACAATTTGTTTATGATTCAACCATAAACTAAGTCCCTCTCGGGCCAGTGAGAGGGTGGGACCCCTTATTCAAGACCCGAAATCAACACTTAAGGGTACTCATCTACTTACCCTATTTGGGAAGGAGGGAATTACATATTGTGAAGTTATGTTCCCAGCTCCCCATTTAGTCAAATTCTCAAAATGATAGGTTTATTGAGTCTACAACTTGGGCCACTTTCACCCATGCAAATCAAAGGACCGACCTCACAGACATGAGTTCACAAGTCACTCAGGATTAAGATCAAGGCGCACAGGATCATCCTATGAAATATTAATCTCATCAATTAACAGATTTACAAAGAAAGATTAAATATTTCATGGTCCAGTCTTATACAAACTCTTTGTATAAGATACCCCTACTCACATGTCTCTATATAAACGGTTTGGATCAAACCATTTGTAACTATTACAAAGTGGATCATATCCATAGTGTCGGGATAAGGCACCCAACTTTATCCATATACTATAGATCTTCAGGTTATTTCTTGAACATGATTCATCTATATGTCAACTACATATATGTTCAAGACTTCATGTAGTTAATGAATAAATTAATATTGCATAATTAATAATTAAATTAATTAACTAATCAATTACGAGGCTTTAGGGCATAAATCCCAACATCATCAACACGCCAAGATTCAAATTCTTTGAAGATCAAGAAACAGAAGAATTGCATTCTTGAAATTCAATAATGGCAGCAACAAGATTCGAAATAGAGAAGTTTGATGGGAGAAGTGATTTTGAGTTGTGAAAGCAAAGATCAAGATTGTTTTGGGACAACGTAATGCTCTTTTGTCCATTACAGACCCTAAAAGGCTACCGGCTACCTTAACTAACGCAGAAAAAGAAATTATGGAGGTAAATGCTTATGGAACCATAGTGTTAAATATGATTAGTAGTGTGTTAAGGCAGATTGTTGATCAGAAGACTGCCTATGAATTTTGGAACAAACTTAATGAGATCCATTTCAATAAAGATCTTCCAAACAAGGGTTTTCGAAAGATTCTTCACTTACCAAATGCATGCTTCAAAGTCTTTAACATATAATATAAATGATTTTAAAAGACTTTCTTTTGAATTTAAATCAATGGGAGACAACATAGGTGAAGAGAATGAGGCATTTATTCTTTTAAACTCATCGCCAAAATCTTTTATGAATGTAAAAGTAGCTATGAAGTATGGAACATAGAAAATTTCCAGAAGCAATAATTTCTACAATAAGGGTCAGAGGACTTGATTTACAAATGGCCAAGAAAAATAAACAAGTAATAAAGGGGTTGATTTCAAAGGGAAAAACAAAGAATCCTGGAAAAGAAAAGTAGAATAGTGAAGATAAATCAAAGATTAAGTGTCATTTTTGTCATAAGATGTGACATGAAGAAGGATTGTTACTCATTGAAGAGGAAGCTGAATCAGAAAAATAAAGGAGGAAAATAAACAGAGGCAGTAGTGGTGGAAAATTCCTTCATGTATTCGGATGCTTTGGCAGCCACTACCGAGTGTGCAAATCAAGACTCTATGGAGACTGATAGGCAAAATTTCTTCTTCAGGCATCGTTTAATTCCCAAATAGAAGCCCGTATCAAAAGAAATTTATAATATCGAATCCTACTCCTATTACCACGATGGCTTAGCAATAGTGGCAAGCCCAGGTCGAACCATAGGGACAATAGTCTTTGTTTTGTTAAGCTAATCTCCTAATTAAAGCGATAAATTTTATTGTGGATTAGAACTAGGCTTGCAAAATAAATTAAAAGAAATGGGTAAATGTAAACAGGGATAAGGTAATCAAGTTCTCGAGAGCAATTGATTCCTATGCAATTAATATCACCGACTTATTTTTTACTAAACACATATTCGATCACCGACTTATTTAACTTAATTAAATTCACAACACTACAGGCAGCCAAAAAATCAAATTAAGATAAATAAGCGCCCTAATTATCAATTAAAGCTTAAGCCTCAATCAAACTATAAGCCTTGGGTCCTAATTGGGTTCGATAGCGATCAGTTAAGGCCAAGAACAAGTGCATTAAGCTTAAGAGTTCCAGTGCACGATTAATTCATGGGAAAGCCCTAACTTAACTAATCTAATTTTCATTAAATCTAGGTTAAGCATACATTCCGCTCATGGATAGCCAATACACCTAGCATGCACACTAAGACCCTTGCTACTTATCAATTTTAAGTAGAGACGAACACAAGGAAACGTGTGAGCAAAAATTGATTGCTAAAATGTACATTCAAGGGGACGGGCATCAAACCACCAAAAAACATATATCAATGAATAAAATCATATTCGATAAATAACAATCATAAAATGAAATTTATACAAAAATTGAGTCTCAAAAAACTACGTAAGTTTGCTCTCAATAACAAGAAAACACCCTCAACATCTTCACAAACAAAGGAAGTAGAGGGAAGAGTGTCCAATCCATGATTACAACCCAAAATAAAACCAAAATCCAAGATGGTGTTGGGATTTGTGCCCTAAAGCCTCATAATTGATTAGTTAATTAATTTAATTATTAATTATACAATATTAATTTATCCATTAACGAAAAAATCCAAGGTTATTGCATGAAGTCTTGAACATGTAGTTGACATACGAGTGGATCATGTTCAAGAAATACCTAAAGGTCTATAGTATATGGATAAGGTTGGGTGCCTTACCTTGGTGACACTATGGATACGGCTCACTTTGTAATAGTTACAAATGATTTGATCCAACCGTTCATCTAGAGACATGTGAGTGGGGTATCCTATACAAAGAGTTTGTATAAGATCGGACTGCGAAATATTTAATCTCTCTTTGTAAATCTGTTAATTGATGAGATTAATATTTCATAGGATGATCATGTGCAACAAGATCTTAATCCTGAGTGACGTATGAACTCCTATCTGTGTGGCTGGTCCTTTGATTTGCATGAGTGAGAGTGGCTCGAGTTGTTGACTCAATAAGCCTACCATTTTGGGGATTTAACTAAATGGGAAGCTAGGAACATAACTTCACAAGATGGAATTCGTTCCTTCCCAAATAGAGTAAGTAGATGAGTAATTATCTTAAGTGCTGACTTCGTGTAAGCACCTAATTGGTAAGCACGTTCAAAAGCTTTAAGCGAACTAGTATTAATAATCTCATATTGTAAATTAAAAAAAAAAAAAAAGAAAAACCAAAAAGGGAAGAAGACAAAAGAAGGAAAGAAAAGAGAAGAAAAGGAAAAAGAAAAAGAAGAAGAAAGGATAAGGTTGGATGCGTCGGTTATAACTTTCTTTGGACAGAAATTTTGCTGACTTCATTTCACTCATTTCCAAACTCCATTTTATGCTATTTTTCAGCTTCACGTTGTGGAGAGGTTAAAGAAGAGTTCTAGGGCAATTTCGTGCAAGGTTTTGGAAGATTTCATGGTAAAACTGAAGCTGAAACAGAAGCTTCATCTGCTGTCGTGCAGCTCGAACCAGGTCTGGTGTTTGGTGAATATCGAGTTGAAGAAATTGAATTTTGGGCTAAACTTTTAAGGTTAGTAAGTTAACTCAATTTTGAACAACTTTTATGAATGATGCTTGAGTTGAAATGGATTAGAAACATGTAAACTTTTAGCTGGAAGTTACTGATACGAAATTTCTGTGCAATATGGAGCAGCGCGGAGAAAACTTGCAATATCTGATAAACCATGACGAGCTAAGCCACGAAATTTTGAGGTAAGCTAGAAAACATGTTTCTCTACAAGTTTGTAGAAGGAAAGAAGTTCTAAATCTGGCTGGAAATATGACTTTGAATTGATAGAAATGAGAACAAACAGGAAAGGAGGAAACTCTGCTGTCGGGTGCCGTTGGGAAGCAGGTAACGCTAAGAATTAAAGAGGAAGTAGCGACACTGGTGTCGTTGGTTGTGTAAAGGAGGATTTTCTCTCACAAATATCGCTGGCTCTCGCTTAGTATCGCTAATCAAGTAGTGTCGCTGGTATCGCTCATGCTGGTATTGCTAGTGTCATGACCTGTTATGTAATTTCGTTAGTAAACTCGCTAGTAAGGTGAAATCTCGTTGGTAATCTCGCTAGTGACATAGAATCTCGCTTATTATGTGTATTTTAGGAAAGAAAGGGAGTCTCAGTGGTGAATCATGATTAGAGTTTAAGTATGCACGTTTAATGATCATGTAAAGGAAGTTTAAGGAAAACGTAACGTGAGGAATGTGTATTTACAGGCCAAGAAGAGCTCGGAAAGGCGTATAATCCGCTCAGGGCCTAAGGACAAGTTGTGAGTGACACTTTTCTTTCTTTGAAAACGAATTTATTGAAAATGTTTAGTTTGGTTTTCCTTATGAAATATGGCTTTGAGATGAACTTTTTTCTTGAAAAGCATGATGTTTGATGATATTGTTCATAAGGCACGTTTTATACGTTTTCTATAAGACGTCGAATGGCATGTTGTGAAATGTTGTTTATCGTGATATACCTGATTTTCATGAAAGGTTTTCATGTGAACTATTTACGTATAATACCGATTCCTAAAATGTTTTAGAGGAGGCTCAATGCTGAAGGACATGAGAAGGCATGTGAGTTTCCCCGGGACCCAGTACTGAAGAACATGGAGAAGGTACTTGGGCAACCCGCCATAGTCCTATGTGCACATAGAGGTTATATGCTGGTGCATTGAGTTTTGCTCCGCATGAGCCTTACTTGTTTTCGATGTCGGGTGCGTTGAGTCTTGCTCCGCCCTGACTAAGGGAAAGTTTTGAGAACGAACTGTTTTTCGTATTCGATCATTTTGGCATGAACATATGTGATTTTTTTATGTTGTTGAAATTATGATTTTACATAAATGATTATTTGAATCACTTTTACGTTTATGGCGTTATTATGATTTTAACATGCCTGTTTTTCGAACCAAAGATAGTTTTACAAAATTAGTTACTCACGGGGCTTTTTGCTCATGTTTTCCATGTTTTCTTTTCCTCCCAGGTAGCAAGGACGTTCCTGGTGCATTGCTTACTCCAACTCGCCCTGCTTAAGCTTCGAGCTTCCAAAGACAGTTTATTTTCTCGTTGTTGTACGTGTAAATAACTTAACACTGGTGGCATGTAGAGTTAGTTGTTTAGAAGTGGGTTATGAGAGAATATGTTATAAAAGTGTACTATGTACATGAAGGATTACTATATTATGATCGTGCGTTAATATGACTGAATTCTATGAAAATTTCTGAAGAAAGCTCGATAGGGTCTTTTGATGGGCCAGTAGATCTGCAAAAAGTTGCCCCTTTATCGCATCCTTTATCGCAAAAAATGTATACATATGAAAATGTTTGTGGAAGTTATGTAAGATGGGGCAATATGCGTCACAAGAGGGGTGATGTATATTGTCTTCACATCTCCTTTCAGGTTAAGTAGGTAATCAGGGAGGTGGTGTGACACTTCGGATCTTGAATAAGGGGCCCCACCCTCTCACGGGTCAAAGAGGGAATTAGTTTATGGTTGGATCATAAACAAATTGTTCATTAGAGAAATCAGTGGTACTTAAGGATAATAAGTAATTATAGGTAGAACAAACATTTGACCTAGCTGTAATTATGAACAACTCGTGAAGGATCGACTTGCTTATACTGATTATATCCACAGACACAACTTGTCCTACAATGCATAAGAGTTCAACTGGGTTTATAGTAGTTTGACCTGTAGTTAATGAATGAAAATTAATTTATTTAAAGAGTTTAATTAATCTTGGATAATTGGAGCTTATAATTTGTAAGTCCATAAGGTCTCTTTGCTAGCTCACCTCGAACCAACAAGGATTAACTATGTTAGAAAGAAAAATAAAGACATCGGAATGGAATTAAGCATATACTTCGCTATCTCCGAAGAACGATTGATATGAGTTTGTTTTATTCAAATAAGTCAAATTTTAATTTAGTTAGTTATGCAGATTCTGAATATTTATCTGATCCACACAAAGTTAGATCTTAAACAAGTTATCTGTTCACATGTGGAGAAACTGTTATATCTTGGCGAACAGTGAAACAGACCATAACATTTATTTTCCTCAAATCATGCTGAAATTCTTGCAATCCATGAAGCTAGTAGAAAATGTGTATGGCTAAGATCAATAACTCAACACATTCGTGAAACATGTGGCTTGTCTTCTAGTAAAAATCCTCCAACAACATCATACGAAGACAACTCAGCATGTATAGCCCAAATCAAAAGAGGATATATTAAAGGAGATTGAACAAGGCATATTCACCAAAGCTTTTCTACACCCATGATCTTGAAGAAAATGACGACATCATCGTGCAACAAATTTGTTCGAAGGATAACCTGGTAGACAGACTTATTTACAAAATTATTACCAACCGCAAACTTTAAAAAATTGGTGCAAAACATTAGAATGCGGCGACTCAAAGATTTCAAGTAATGTTCCTATGAGGGGAGCAAATGTATTCTATTTTTTTAAAAGTATTAGATTATTCGAAATATGTACTTTTTTTCTTTTACTAGGATTTTTTTCACATTAGGTTTTTTCCTACAAATAGATGCTCATTATGTAGCAAAGTTTAGTGGCTAAAGGCTGTCTACTAATGAGACATCTTTAGTGGCCATGATATGTCATGTGTCTACTAATGACACATTCTTAGTGACCATGATACACCACCTACTTGCCACATAAGGATGAGTGAAATTTGAGAAATTTTATTTTCCATAAATCTCACTTTCTTTACATTAGTTTATTTTAAGTTTATTTAATTATTTAATTATTTTAATATTATAATTCTTTGATTTTCTTGCTTCCGTTTTTCCCGTCATTTTTGCTCCACAATCTTATAACAGATATCATGTTTTTTAAAAAAATTAATAAAAATAAAAAATAAATAAGTGAAATTAAAAATCAATGAAACATGTTCAAGTTTCATTTTCTACCCTTTCCTTGCATGACACACCCCAATTTTAAATCTGGTTAAGTTCTTTTATACAATAATCTCGTTTGTTCAAAATTTTATCTTCTATTGTTCAAGCTACAACTCTTTTTGGTCAACATAAAACAAAACCAAAAATCGTCCAAATGTACATACCATAGTGTTCGAGCCAAAATTACTGTGCATTTGTTCTGTTGGGGGAAGCGTACCTCGACCCTACAACATTTGGGTGTCGAAACTCGTAGAAAAATAATTCCCAAGTTCATGGCCACCATGGGATTAAACCCTCAACCTCTTAGTCATTCATTGAAACTGTCACCTTTTTACCACTAAACTAACCCATGATAGTTTCTATGACTTCCATTCTTAAAATCTTATTTACGACTTCCATTCTTAAAATCTTATTTACGCTGGAACAAAGGTGGGTAAAACACTTCAATAAAATTATTTTTTAAAAAATCTGCCATCATTCTTTGCCCATTCCCTCCTCTTATATACCTTTTTATCACAAGTGTTTCACTATGTATAATAACAACGCTACTAATAAACCAACCGTAATTAGGCTTAGCACAAATAAAGATATTTTGCCGTTTCTATTCTCCTTTTCTTTTGACCTTTCCATAGTTAAGAATGTACATAGCACAACTATAGTGTCTACGTAGACGTTAACAAATACAGTGTCTACAAAAAGTTTTTCTCTACGTTCTCAACAAAGGGAGCATGTATTTTCAAGTAATTCATTCAAAAAATTGAAGCTCATAATGTGATTAAAATATAACTTTATTTAATAAAAAAGAGATACACCAGAACTCCATACAGACCTCAATGCAATAGGTGTCATTTACTCCCATGCAAAGAATCTCCTCCAACTAAAACTGCAATACTTCGTACATTTCAAATGAAAATGAAATGCCAAAGACAAATGTCAAAAACAACTTGGATGCACATTACAAGAGTTTAAGAATAGAAGGATGGTACCGGTGACTTAAAATCTCTCAACCACCTGCATCACTTTTTTCCCTTCTTTCACTTGTATAGCTGCTTGAATCTTCTGCAGGCTTCCAAAACATTCTCCCTGTGACCAAAAGCACTTACCCTGATAAATCCTTCGCCACCGGGTCCGAAACCACTACCAGGTGTTGTCACGACATGTGTTTTCTCCAGTATCTCAGCAAATACATCCCACGAACTCCGGCCAGGGAAATGAACCCACACATACGGTGCATTCTTCCCTCCATACACATTAAATCCAAGCGAGTTAAATGTGTCCATTATGATGCTAGTATTTTCTTTGTAAAACCCAATAACCCCGCGCATAGCCTGCAAGTAGAAGTCAAAAAATTTCATTATCTCCTGTAGTTTGTCATGAAGATATCATCAAATATGAAATGTACCGTGTTCTATAAAGTGCTCCAAATTAGAGTCGCTGGATAAGAACGTGTGATGTTTGTTGGGTTTGGCATAGAGCCAGTGAGGCTAGGTGGAGGAGGTGCTTTTCAATTCTCCTTTTAGGAAGAAAAGTCAAAATTTTGTGGTAAGCTAGTTTCTATGCAACTTTGTGGAGTCTTAGGGTGAGAGGAATAATAATAGAATTTTTTGAGAGAGGATGTCCGGGAAGTGACTAGATTTAATGCCTCCTTACAAGTCTCAATTACTAGGCAATTTTATAATTATGAATTTATGAGCTTAGTCTTGTTCCTTTTGATTGGAGTGGACATTTTTATAGTTAGAATCGGACCTTTTTTTTTCTATCCGGGCTTGATTTTCTTGTATGCCTTTGTATATCTTTCCTTTCTCTAAATGAAAGTGTGGTTTATGTCCGATTAAATAAATAAAGTGCTCCAATTTTTTCTTGGTCATTTCTAGGGATTAAAATTATTGTGCATGTTTATATCTATTAGACAAATTGAAGAAGAAGAAACTATAACTAGCAGACCAACCTCAAGCCCTTCTGGAGAAAGACAAGCCAAGCCCCCAGCTTGGGCAATGTTGGATGCACCGTTGAAGCAAGTACAAACAATGCGGTTGAAATCTTTAGCAACGGGAAATCCATCAGAAAACAGAAGCTCCTTTGGAACAACTGTCCAACCAAGACGAACCCCAGTAAATCCAGCATATTTACTGAATGATGATGTCTCAATTGCAACCTGCACAATGGAAAAATAGACCGTGCAACATCCCATAAATTGGCTGTTGTTCCTCAATTAACGCAAAAGTAAATAAATAGTGAAAGGATAAGCCAATTAAACATCCAAATATCTATCCGATCACCTAACTTAAACTAGAAGCTATATCTCTTCTTGATACATCATTTCAAGCCTCCCTAAGGTCATAATTCATTTCCAACTCTGTCATCTCCATTCTCTACTAATCCTTTGGACATATGTTTCCATTTGGAGAGAGATTCAAACAGAAAAGTCTTCAGCCTGCTATTCCTAAATTCAGCTAATGAGCTTGTTCGCCTATATGTTCTCATCAAGCATTGTGATTTTGCTCCAGCCTGCAGTTATGCTAAGAAGATTCGTGGATGGATACAATAGCATATTGATTTTCAATAATGTAGAGCAATTTCATTTTTACGAAGAGAATTGTCATGGTTTGATTTTTCTTGCATTAAATAACTGAGGTGTTTATCTTCTTATTAGGTTTTCTGAATGACATAATTGGAATGTGGAATCTCACAATGGAACCAACCAATATATTGGATCTATTCATAAACCAGAGATACAGATTTGAACTTTGAGAGATTCAAAACTTCGACACAAATATATTGTGATGGAGTTAGCAATCAGAATGAAACTTCCTAAAATGTAAATCTGATACCAAGTGCAGACATTGAAAAAGTAGTCTAACGAAATTTACCTCCTTCGCTCCAGGAATTTCAAAAATAGATTTTGGATTATCGTCTGATATATACATTGCATATGCTGAATCATAGACTATAATTGATCCATTCTTCTTAGCAAACTGCACCAGTTGGGTCAACTGTTCCCTAGTTGCAGAAGAGCCGGTAGGATTGTTTGGTGAACAGAAAAATATGATATCTGTCCGGGAAACCTTAGATAGATCGGGAAAAAATCCATTTTCTGGTGTACACCTCATGTATTCAATGTTCCCATATTTTTCAACATCCTTCTGGTACAGTCCAGTCTGCCCCAAGATGACGCTCGAGTCCACATAAGCCTACAGTTCCACAAATTCCTGATTAGAAATTGAGTCAGCAGAGGTTGGTATGACTACAGCATAAACAATACTTGCCTTTGGATGTTACTACATAATAACCCATGAAAACATAAACCAATAAGTGAGAGAATGGAGTAAACAGACAGTATCGACATCAAAATATCTTTTCTAAGTTTAGAAAACAAATTATATTATTATTTATGGTTTGAGTGAAGTGAACGTATCCCATGAGCTTAAGGGACTAAAATTACAAGTGAAATTATCAAATGTTGCAAATGCAAATGCAACTTGCATAATGGTAAAGATGAGACAAGCATAATGATTGCCAAAGAAGAGCTTGATATTTTTCAAATGATCATCCAAGTAAAATGTCTCATATATAGGTGGATTTGCAAAAAATTATAAGTGTAACAGTTAATCATTGAAAATCTTCATTAATGAGAAGAGCAAATCACCGGGTATGATGGGTCTTGCACTGCCATTGACACGTTGGATCCAAAAACAAGCTGCCAAAAGTAGGAAGAGGAGTTAAATAGTAACAAGATAGCATATATGACTAACCAAGCTGTCTTACATATTTAACTAAGTTTAGTAATAAACATTACAATTTAAAAAGTAAAAAATAAAAAATTTGTGAAAGTAGAAAGATTACAGGGATGAAAGATGTTCCAAACTAAAAAAAGCCATACCTGAAGACGTGTTATATCACATTTTGCACCATCAGAGACGAAGATATCATCTTCTTCTATGCCAAGGTCGCCATAAAATGTTTTCCCAATTAAAGTTCTCACTGGCTATATAAATCGACATCTAAATTAGAACTTCCAATCATGGAAAGATAGGACTCAAAACAAGTCAAATCATTAAGTCAATGCAAAAATGATCGACAAAACTTGTTAACACAATAAGGCAGCTACTATACTTCACGAATTGTAATCAGTTACTGACAACAATCAACATTTAATCTGAAACTAAACAAGCATTAAGGTGGCAAAAGATTCTGAAACAAATCATTGCCAAAAGGTAGATGCCTGAAGAAAGTCATGTGATCAAGATTCGAGAATACCATTACCAGACCTCAGCTGAAATAAAGTATTTAAATTGTTTAAAGATGAAGGCAAAATACTGTGGATGCCTTTCACAATATTAATCTGTCTTTCCTACTTGATCATTCTAACCTTATTTTTTTTCTAAGTGGAAACATACAAGTTTTAAAATAGAGCAACATGGAAAAGTACAACCTACCCAAAAATGTGCCAAAACCCAAAGGCACAAAAAAGAGCTCCAACTGGTAAAAGCGAAAGGGAGAGAGTGATTTTTCTTTTTTTTCAAGAGACTAGGCCACACATCAAAGTACGATAAGAAGGATCTAAGTCAAGGAAATTTCCTAAGTCTCTATAAAAATTGAAAAAACCCCTCCTATTATGCCCCTTCCATGGCTTCCAAAGACCAAATAGCATTTTACCACAAGACAGCTTTTCCTATAAGGGTATGAGTGTGGCCCCCAAGACTTTGCTGGATGAAGTCCACATCTGACCAAGGTTTGCCCCACAATAGGCCAAACATTTAAAAGCTGTCATCCCATAACTTTGAAGAGCAATAATATAGTAAAGTGAACAAATGAATGGTTTTGGCTTTTTTTCACTATTTCCACACAAAATTCACCAATTGGGAAGATCACTAACCACAAACCTGAATGTTAATCTAGGAATCTTTAAGGTGGATGCAGGATAGAATACAAGATCTCCACATCCTCTGATAAACATTCGAATGCATCTTTCTTCTCTTTCATTCTCCTTTTGTTCTTTTCTTTTCTGTCTTCGTGTGTGTGAGTGTGGGGGCGTGGGGTGGGGGTAATTCAAAATGTTCTTCAATCAATAGTTGTTACATTCCTGCTCTACAGGTACAGATATATTGTAATGTATGATTTATGTGTGAACTTCATAAGAACTCTCTCCAAAGATTAGAAATTTCACAAATGCACAACTTCATTTAAAAGAAGCCAGCAGGAGTAAGAGTTATTCAATAGCTGAATTGCATACCTTTTCCCCCTGCTCAGCCCCATAGCCACTGTAACCCTCCAGTGTGGACAATGCATGTGATCTCTGCCAAAGAAGTAAATAGGATAGTTATAGATGGGTTAAAGAAGGGAGGGCCAAAAGCCCTAATATAATATAAGGTGTATGATCGCCAGGAGGCTCTTATCTTCTGGCATGGAAACAACTCCAGAAAAACGTACCAGTTCAGTACAGACAGTTGGAAGAAAAAAGTATGTGTAAAATTGGACACCATAGAGTTTTTTTTTTTTTTTTCTCTCTCTTTTGAAAAGGAAACATAAATTTTTATCGATAAAATAAAAAGATACTAATGCTCAAAAATGCATTATCCTTCAAGAGAATGTAGAAACTAAGAAAAAAAGAAGAAGCAGAAATATTAATGAGATACAAAAAGGAGAAGACATCAAAATGCAACACATTTTAAAACCTAACAAACCAACTCCAGAAAGGACACCATAGAATACTTTTATTTCAAAGAAAATAAACTTTTATAAGAATTTCTGGAAAGTTGCAATAAATTCGATTGAATGAGACACTAGTTTCAATGGGAAGGAGAGGCAGTGCAGTATTACTACCCTAGTAAGCCGATAGTAGAAGAGATGAGTTCATCCTAATTATGAGTTATCAGACCATACGAAAGACTAGCATCGTTTAAAAACGCAAGCAATAATAAAGCACAATAGTCTTCTAGGGCTTAAGCGCAAGGTGAAAAAAAGTGTGGATTTTTTTTTTTTTTTTTTTTTTTTTTGTGAGGCACACTATATATGAAGTACTGCATTAATAAGAGAAAGTATAGTTGAAGTAGAAATATGAAGCAAAAGAAATGTTGCATTTAGGCTTAGTAAATTTGATTTTTTAGTTAATAAAAAAGGAAAATCCCTAACTACTGTTATTTTTAAAAAATAATGAAAAAGTCTTGAGGCTCAGGCTTTGAGCCTCCGGGTTTCACCAAAAACGTGCCTTATTTTGTGAGTCTTGCCCTTTCAAGGCAAGGCGCCAAACCTGCACCTTGAGCCTAGGCGCCCCGGAGGACTTTTTAAAACATTGCAAAAGACAAGACTGATGATCACTAGCAAGGTTCATATTTTCATTATGATAAGTTACATATTTTAAAGACTCGACCATCCTTCCCTCTCATAAAATCTGACAAAATTCGACTTCAACTGGTATCCCTGGACTAAAAATTACTGTTTTTTGAAAGAGATGGCTCATTATTCTTACACCTATTATGATTTGTGAGCTATGATAACCAGAAGCAGAGATTTATTCGTACCTTTGCCATGGCCGATGTAATAACCTCAGGAATAGGCTCAGTAGTGTCACCGATTCCAAGGCTAATTACTTTTGCATCAGGATACTTGAGCAAATGAGCAGTCCTTCTCCTTGCAATCTATTATTAGATATACACATATAAACTACTACCACAAAAACTAATACATAGCGATGTCATCGAGATTACAATATGAAAAGAAACTAAAAAGCTGGAGCATGTGAATTCTCAAATAGCAAGTGCTAGAACCTCGAGCAAAATGGACCACGCACCTCAGGGAAAAGATAGCCAGCTTGAAGTTTGGCCATGTTTGCATTTCGAGAGACCGCTGTTTTGTAAGCTTCAGAACAGAAAGAAGCAGAAGAACACCAATAAGAAGATGAAGTAGAAGCAGCTAATTCCTCGTTATTGTTTCAATTATCGAAGAATAGACATCATTTCTTTCATCAACTGGCAATGTAGGAGAAGTTCTAAATTGAAGTTTTTTCATATATCTATAAATTCAAAGACAAAGTGCCATTTCTACAATACCGGTCGTGGAATCTTGAGACGTTGCAACACACTTGCAAATGCCGGCGCTTTTCCCCGGAAACGATATCTTCGGATTCCTGTAGCAGAAAGAAGTTAATTTTGTACGATAATCTAAGCAACGAAACACGAGACACAGAATTGCGAGGATTGATGGAAAACAAAAACGAAAGAGAAATGAAAGAAGAAGTACTTGGCATTGAAAGTGGAATGCGAAAAGAATGCGGATGAAGACGATGAAAGTGCAGCGGAAGATAAGTTGTGAGTAGCCGCCATTTTTTCCTGTATCGGATGAAATAGAAATGTGTTTCAGTTCAGTTAGATGATGATGATGATGTCCTCATCACACTGAAACCCTAAAATTTGGGTAGTACAAACAAACGTCGTCGTTTGATAATATAAAACAAAAATAAAAACCTTTTCTCGCAAATATTATACGACAACTGGAACAAACGACGTCGTTCCCTATTTTTTTTTTTTTTTTTTAGTTCTTTCGGACACTACAGAAATTAAAATCAAAATGATTTGAAATTTTTTCAAATATATGTGTATATATTAAAATTTTGGGTTCTTTAAAAGGAACTAAAATATTTATAAATATAAAAAAAATTATTTATAAATATAGCAAAATTTCATTGTCTATTTACAGATAGTAGTCTATCGCGATTTATCACAGATAAACGGTGTATTTTGCTATTGTAGTAAATATTTTAGTTCTTTTTGCTATATTTGAAAAGTGACATAGTTAGGAGAAAAATGTAAAATATCATACTTCCTTTTTATTTCTAATAGGTAACCAAATTCAATGTTAGTCAACTCAAACCAATTTAGTTCCAAACAAATAGGAATTTAAAATCAATTTTTTTTTTCATTTAAAATCGTTGAAGTTCCTTCTTCTATGTGTGAGAATCCAATAAAAGCAAAGGGGCGATGCAGTGTCCGACAAGGGACCAAGTCAATTTGGCCCTAAAACCCCCTAAGGACGTTTGGCATGCAGGTTTTAAAAAGCTTGAGAATGTTAAACATAGGTTAGGTTGGGAGGTTTAGGTAACCTAGATTTAAGAAAAGTGTGTTTGAAGGATAGGTTTGGGAAGTCTTAAAGCCTGTGTTTGGACGGCAGGGTTAGGAAGTCTAGGAATGAAGTGTAGATTTATAAATTTTGAGTTTGTGAAATATTTTCTTGTATTTAATCAGAGGTTAGATCTTAGATTATTTTAAATTTGTCATCTTAATTATTTTAATACAGTTAAGTTTAAAATAAACTAAAAAGTTTAGAAGAATATATATATATATATATATTTAATTTTGAAATATAGATTTGGACTAAAATTATAATTTTATTTAATTTATTGTTTTAATAATTTGATATGTTAATTTTACTATAAAATTTCATAGTCTTTTGTCACTTTAACTAATTTGAAAAGGATTGATTTTTTTTTTTTATTATGCTAATAAACTAGTATTTTAATATGTAATTCAATTATTGAAAAACTATAATTTTTTTATCAAATTACATTTGAGGAATAAACAATCATAATTTTTTATTTGGATGATAAAAAAGACTAAATCTTCGAGCTAGTTAAATTGACCAACGGAAAAAAAAATGAAAACATTATTAGATTAAATTAGGGTTTTCCCACTACTACAAAATTGGGATTTCATAACATTAAAAAGTGTCACAACTTGAATTTTTGACATTTATTTTGTGTCATTCTATCCCCTATAAAGTTATGAGTATTAATGACAATTTTGAAAAATGTCATAATTAACTTTTAATGATAAGACAATTTAATTGTCAACAATAAATAATCACTAACAATTATAAGATGTCATTCAATTGGCTTATTATTATAGTAGTATGGTTATTGATGACAGTTATAGAATACCAAAAAGTATATATATAGTGACATTTGGCTTATTATTACAGTAGTATGGTTATTGATGACAGTTATAAAATATCAAAAAGTATATATATAGTGACATTTTTTTCTTTTCAAGAATATCTAAACCATAACATTTTTTATTGTCAAGAATATTTGAACCATGACAAATATTTTGTCAACAAATGTACTATTATCATGACACCTTTTTTGTCACATAATTTCATATTTATGATACTTTAGTCAATAAAATACATGTCTTGATAGTTCATTATTTCTTTAAACCTTGTCATTACACACATGATTTCCATCATCAACTAATCATATTCTAACACAAAGTTGGTACAAACACAAAAAAGAACTTTTATATATAATAATAAAGTTGATAATGTTTTTAAAAAAAAAAAAAAAAAAAAACTAAATATATAAAGAACACTATCAATTGTCTCCAAATGAACCAATACAAACAAACTAAGAACCAAATTTGGTAAAATTTGTATAAAGAAATAAATACAACAAGGCATTGTCACGAGTTTTGTCACTAACCAAACGTTAGTCACTTGCTTAGTAGCTTCACCACTTCAGTGGGTTCGTGTAAGACGTAGTAAAAACACAACATTAAACCTTAACTAAACACTGTGAATCAATCCCAAACTACAATAAAGAACTTCCAAGAGTTTTGAACTAGGTTCAACATTTAGAAAGAGTTCAAAATGATCTAAGTGAAGCTAGAGCACTAAAAACTATAAAAACAATCTTAAACCTAATTCACTCTTAATCAATCTCGAATTACAAGGAGAGAGTAAAAGTTGAATAACATACCACATTTGCATCATGAATGAATTTTTCATGACCATTAACCCTAAAAATTAAACACAGAAAGTCAAGTCTAATAAATTAGCTTTACAAAAAGTGAAACAAAACAAAGAATAAGTATATAAACCATCATCGATCGACCTAGTGGCAGTGGGAATATCTTAAAAAGGCCAAAGGGTTAATGTTGGCCACCTATCTAGGATTTAAGATCCTACAGGTTTCCTTAACACCCAAATGTTTAGGGTCAGGTGGATTGTCCCATTAGATTAGTCGAGGTGCACGTAAGTTGGCCCGAACATTCACGGATATAAAAAAAAAAAAAAAAAAACAAAGAATAAGTATATAGCATAATACACATAAACCAAGTACAAAAAGGCTAATAACCAATACATCCATATCAACAATAATAGCAATATTCAATCGTTAAATCATATACTTCACCATTAACTATTGCAATAGTACTTAGGACAATTTAGCTATCAATGCAATAAGTAAAATTCAAATTTAAAAAGGATAAATCATTGTCATGACATATAACAAATACGAGAAATTTAATTCAACTCATAACATATTATAGAGGCAAACACTAGCACCAACAAGATTCCACAAATTCAGTTCCAAGCAAATCAAACTTACAACCTATCAAAAAGAATGAATTTGGGACTGTAACATTTCACTCATTATAAATAACTATTAGATATCCAATCACCTGCACAAATATACCTAATAAGAGATATTCCAAGCCACGAAGCAAAGCACCTTTATGACACAGTATATTACTAAAATAAACCAAAATGTCCGGCTAGAAGAAATCAAGTTTCAGAGTTCACAATGCAAATTTAACAAAGGGGAGACCTATTTTGATAGCCAAAAAAGGTCAACACAAACCCTATCTTGATGGTTTTGGACATCAAGATAAGCCATCAAGATAGGTTAGGTTGATGTTTTTGCCTATCAAGTATAGAAAAAAACCATCAAGATAGATACTTTAGTTGATATATTTTTAACGTCAAAGTAGGTTAATATTGATATTTTTTGTCAATCAAGTATGTATAAAAACCAACCCTTTTTATTTACGTTTTTTGCCCATCAAGAAGAATGTACTATTGTATATTTTTATTGACGTATTTTGGCCATCAACTATCAACTTTTCTTGATGTTTTTGGCTGTCAACTATAACAATTTGAGGAAAAAAAACAGATTCGGGTCATTGGGACCCCCCATATGCAACCTGTAATCGATCCCAAGCAAGCTTTATACCTGCAATTTGCATTCACTCCAAACAAGTTGGACCCAATTTGTACTTTATACACAAACAATAAATATACCAACTCACTTTATACCTGCAATTTGGAAAACAACTTTACACATCTAGCACAAACTACCAACTACACAACTCCAATTTTTCAATCACACATTACTCTATCAGAATCAGATAATTACAAAATGTATTATTTCTACTAACACCATCAACTACGTGACTACACAACTTCAACAACGACAAATTCTTAGTGGTATTAATGATTCTAAGAGGAAACCCCAATTTACCAAATTTGGATATAATAAAATCAACATTAGAGGAGTTGATATATTTAGATTTTGGAAGATATTATCACATTGATAGGGTGGAAAAGAAGTTTAAAGTAGGAACATGTTGCTATTAAATTTAATGTATGTGTATTTAGTTTTGGTTAATGTGAAAATGATGGAATTAGGCACAGAGTAATACCATCCAGATTTGAAAGCAACCTTGAGATTCTCATCATTAAGATAACAAACAACAAAACTAAAACTCACAAAGAATGGTTGGAAAAAAATAAGCAAAAGAAAACTACAACCAATAACCAAGAGTTGTTTCAATAAATTATTCGAGCGATTTTATTTTTAGTTTTTAGATAACAAACAACAAAACTAGAACTCATAGATAAATAAATTAAGGGCAATAGTGAACAAAATACTCCTTTCATTAAAGAAGAATAGAATTAGTATTACTTGTACAACATGAAACAAAAGCTAAAAATTGAAGAGCCCTATACCAATTACGTCATCATACTTTATATAGCTTCACTCACGAAGTTAGTTCAATACTTCATAAAGTAAGCCCAATTGGAGAAGCCATGAACATTATTTGTCAGCACCCATCAAAAATTAACATGAGTTACGTGAAAATGTGAGAGATTTTGATTCAATGTGGTGTTATTAGGATTTGTGGTTATGCTTTTTCAGAGTACATGTACTCTTTGAAAACTAATATAAAAGGAAAAAGAAAATCAATTAACTCAATAAACATAAAATTTACCAAGGAAGTTTAGGTCATGTGGTGAAGCTTTAAGAGTACCTATCCTATTCAAGTTTGGTTTCTTCAAGAGTGCTTGAATACTTGAGTTTGTGCCAGTTAAGGCTCTTCTACTCTTCTTTGCCTTTGATTTTACTCAACTCTCAAATGAACTCTATCCCTATCGAGCCTTTTAAGTGGCTTTATCCTCCATTCTCAGCTGACTAGACCTCCAATGGCAGAACCTTTGCTCATGGTTCTCAAGATAACTAGTGCATCACCATCTAGTATCTTGAAGCCATCTGACACCTTAGAAGTCAGAATTTCGTCCATGTCCGTACGATTCACATCTTGTATGTACCGAATGAGGAGATTGTGGGTTTCATATGGCTGGAGGAAAAGGAAATCGAAATTGACAGCAATACTGGCAGACACCGACGACAGCATCAACGGAAAATGACAGTAGCACCGGGAGATCACAATGACGTTGAGGATGGAGGTCAGTTAAAAGGCTCACAATGACGATAGTAGAAGCGAGAGGTTAAGTAAAAAAAATGAAGAAGTTAGATGACCTGAAGAAGGAAACCTTCGTTCCTAAACCTGATTGGAAAAGAAAATAACACATAAGGAGAGAAAGTGAGAGAGAATGGCTGCATTTGGGGGTCGTGCGTGAGTTTTTTTTTTTAAAAAAACCTAGATTTTAGTTATTTCTTTTTTTTTTTTTTTCAAACTCAAATAAATATATATAACTCAAACCTAAATTTAAATCTTATATTCCCTCTTGAAACTTCAAATCTTTTCTAATTTAAATCTCAAAATTCTAAATCTATTATCATATTAATGTAAAATTAATTATCTTCTCCAAACCAATTCAATTTTGGCTCCAAACTCCAAAATCAAAATAAAATAAAAGGCCAAATTATTTAAGATTAGTAATTTAAAAATTAACTTCACACTTTAACTCAATTTGACTCCAAATATGTAAAATTAATAAACAATAAATTTTAATAATTTGAGATAATCAATTCAAATTTACCTAAATTTGAAGATGTTACACTTTTCTTGCAAACTATGATGTTAACCTTGACGATTGTTGGCCGTCAACATAGGAATCCTTCCCGCCTATAATAAGTTTGACTTGGCGCGCAATTTATTGACTTTTTCCCGCCTTAGGGCTTTAAACTTTTTTGATAGACATCGCCCATCAACATAGGTATGTTTCTTGGTGGTCATTGCCAGTCAAGAAAGAAGTTTTCTTGACAGTTTTTTACCATCAACGAATCTAAAAACTAAAAATTCACCATTTTGACAAGACTTACATACTTTTGTATCAAGAAATGTATTTTTCTTTACGCGCATGTACCCTAAGTTAAATATAGAAATTAATTGTATCAAGAAAGGTATTTTTCTTGATGGTCTTTTGTTATGACCATCAAGAAAGGCCAAATATGTAGTAGTGAAGATAATTACAAAAGATATGAAAGAAAGCAATAAGCATGGAATTATCTTGCACAAACAATACATTATCATTAAACCTTTACTTACCTCCAAATGTCTTACCAACTTAAAGAGGAATGAATATCCAAGCTACTAGCTGCATAATGGTAAAAGAAACAAAAAATAATGAAAAAAAAGTTTAAATTCAAACTTAATCACACGATCCACTCAAAATAATAATTTGATCCAGCTAAACCTAAAAAATATATTCCAATCACACAAGCAGATCATGAAACTCCATCATAAATCCATTCATTAAACTCAATGAAAGGTTCACACATGAATGAAGTACAAATTCGGAACAATATCTAAACATGAGGATTTTTTACCATTCTAAAAATAGGTTGTAACTTTGAACTAACAATAATGAAAGGGTATTCTAATTCAACAAACAAACGAATTTTCACTTTGATTCGTATAAACTAACTAGTATTTACAATGGCAACAAAGTGTTTTAAATTCAAGAATCATCAACCATACAAATTTTGGACTAATGAATTATACCAAGCAAAATGAAAATGAACCTAACAAATCACAAAAATTCAACAATATACCAAGAAAATAAATATTCAGAATGTTAACTAAGTGCTTAAGCTATAACATTGGGTAGTACCTACAAAATGGTTTTGTTCTCCATTAAATATCAGCATAAGTGTCCCACCCACCAAAATTGATCCAAAACTTGAGCTATCACATACGTTAGCACCCGAAAAAAAATTAAATTATTTTGGCATCTTCAAGCAAAAAGATAAAAGGTTTTTTAACCTTTGGATCAATAGACTATAAAAATTCAAGAAAAAAAAGCTTATCAAATAGAATTTTATATGACTACCTTATCCATTTGTCAACCTCGTTAAAATTTGTTCGATTGTGGCTTATTGTGTTTGATGTACCTTCCCCATTTTGTCCTAAAACATTACCATACAATAAAACCAATATGTTGTAAATAATAAAACAAACATCAATATTTGTCATGCTTAAAAGCAAGGAAGAAAAAAAGATTAGTTTCACGAGAGGTCACCAGAAACAACTTTTATTGATATATGAAAAGGAAGAAAAATGCTCAAGGAACATGTAAGGAAGAAAAATGTTCAAGACTTGAAGTTAGCACTTAAGGGAGCAATTTATCTATTTTTCCTTAAAGCGAGAAAGAGTAAACTCCATCTTCTGTAGCTATGTTCCTAACTCTCTACTTAGACAAATCCCCAAAACGGTAGGCATATTGAGTCAGCCACATAGGTCACTTTCACCCATACAAATCAAATGATTGCCCTCAAAGATAAGAGTCCATAACTCACACAGAATTGAGATCGAGTTATCTATGGTTATCCTTTTGAAATGTTAGTCTCTTCAATTAACAGTGTTATAAAGATAAAGTAATCATCTCGTGGTCTGGTCTTGTATAAAACTCTTTTGTACATGATACCTCTGATAAGCACTTAAAAAGTGCTTTCTATTCTCTCAAATTAAGGGAGTTTATATTAGATTTCACTTGTTTGCTAGTGGTTTTCAGGTTAAAATGAGGAAAATTAGAAGAAAAGACTAAAAGATCAAAACCTAGCAAGAATACCGTGAAAAAGAGCTAAAAAACTCAAAATGGCATAAATTGGGACAGCGCCGTGGCGCTTGGACGCGCTGCCGTGGCGCTAAAACCCGAGAGCAAGTTTTTCTGGACACAGACCTAGCGTCGCGGCGCTCTCCAATAGCGTCGCGGCGCTGTCCCAAAATTTTCAATAGCACCGCGGCGCCAGTTTTCCTTAAATGAAAATTGTTATTTTTGGTAAGTTTTTGGGTGGCCAAACTCTATAAATTTGGGGGTTTCCAGCAGCCCTAGGCATCAAATCAAATCAAGGAGGAATCAACTTTCAATTTACGGACCTAAAGAGGCACAAAAAGGAGAGAATTGAGTGAGAGTTCAAAGAGTGAGTTAGTTGCAAGGAAGAGGAAAAGAGTTCGAGATAGTCGTGGTGCCCTTCAAATTCCAACGTGAGAGCCAAGGAGATCGTGACGGTGCTACCTCAATCAAGAGCCTCTTTTCAGTAGAGTTTCCCTTTCTTTACACTCTTTCTTTGTTTATTTTGCTTAAACATGTTGCTTCAAGCTATGAGTGGCTAAACTCTTTAGTTTTAGGATTTTGATGATTTGTTTATGAATTTATGTTGATATTGTAGACTTTCATGGTTTTGTTGGAATGATTATGCTTTTCATTGTTATTGTGTTTAATTCTTGTGGATTGGCCATCTTCACATGTTAGGTTAGATGAATGGTTGAGAGATTGTATGTTTAACTTGATCCATAACAATGAATTGTTGTTAATCTATCACGAGAGTAGTTAGGTTGACAATAAAAGTTGCTAAAGACTATTTTTAATGCCATGTAATTTTGTATTGGTTTTAAGAGATTAATAATCAATCAAGTTGCATGAGAAAGGGTTGTTTTTTAGAGAAAATAACTTAGAATTAAGTTTTTAGACTTAGACATATGAATGACAATAAAATCCATGAAATCAATAATATTGCATGATGAAATAAACAAGGATTCATTACCCTAGAACTCTCTTTGACTATTGTGTTTCTCACTTTAATACTTTCCTTATTTGATTTATATTTTCCATAACTCATAATTTTCAAATTCAATCCTCAAATAAAATTGATTCAACTCTAGAATAGGTAAGTAACTTAAACCTTCACAATTGGATCTCCAGTGGAACGATATTCGGACTTAACCGTCTTATATTATAACTTGACCCGTACACTTGCGGTTAACACTTAAAGTGCGCATCAAGTTTTTGGCGCCGTTGTCGGGGATCCAAAGAACGGTTTTTGTTATTTAATATTCATTAGAATTTATATATTTTAATCTGAGGTGTATAGTATTTGGTCGTTTATTTATTTATTATTTTTATTTTATTTTATTTTATATTTTTTTCCTTTTTTATTTTATTTTATTTTATTTATTTGATTATTTTGTTGGTTTTTGCCTCGAGATAATACTAATATTCTCCCTCTTGATCTCGAGATTGAAAGGACATGTAGAAGAAACCTAAGGGTTCAACACAATCACATTGAGGAGATGGCGGAGGAGATACCAAAGGCAATTCGGGACTATTTCCAACTAACATTACCGGAAAATCAACCAGGCATTATGAATGTACCCATCAATGTCAACAACTTTGAGTTGAAACCGGGGTTGATCCACATGACTAGAGAGCTAACCTTCAGAAGAAGAACCAATGAAGATCCTCATAAGCACTTACGATCTTTCTTAGAGATATGCGGGACGGTAAAGATGAATGGTGTTTCTAACGATGCAATTAAACGAAGACTTTTTCCTTTCTCTTTACAGGACCGTGCTAAGGATTGGTTGGAAACCATACCTCCGGATAGCATCACAACGTGGGAGATCTTAGCTCAAGCTTTCTTGAACCAATATTTTCCACCGGCTAAATCTCAAAGAATAAGGACGGAGATTGGAACATTCCGCCAACTTGAGGATGAACAATTATATGAGGCTTGAGAAAGGTATAAGGATCTCTTGAGAAGGTGTCCTCAACATGGTTACCCGGATTGGTTGCAAATTTAACTCTTCTACAATGGATTAGCAAGCTCAACCAAATCCATACTAGATGCGACCGCCGGAGGCTCAATTTTTTCAGAGAATGCTCAAGAGGCCTATACTATACTAGAAGACTTGGCCACTACATCGTACAATTGGCCATGTGAACGGTCTTCTCCAATCATCCCAAAAGCCACCGGACGATATGAGATGGACCAGGTAAGCTCTCTAAAAGCTCAATTGGCTTCTCTTACTAATGCTTTATCTAATTTTTCTCAAGAAAGCCAAGCCCAAGCAAGTCCATCATCCATAGCTTCCCTTGCGGCCATGGCAAATCAACAAGAGCCAAGTGAGTTGGAGGTAGCCAATTATGTGGATAGAGGACAATACCGAGGTCAACAACAACTTTCAACTCACTATCATCCCAACTTGAGGAATCATGAGAATTTTTCATATGCTAACAACAAGAATGTGTTGCAAGCACCTCAAGGATTCAATGGAGCGGGGAATGCAAAAACATCATCACTAGAGGACATAATGCTTCACTCTGTCAAAGAGTCAAGATCAAGGACAGCCACATTGGAGAATTCGGTCCAAGCAATTGCAAGCACCGTTCAAACCCAAGGTAAGGCACTTCAAAACTTGGAGGTTCAACTTAGTCAAATGGCAACTTCCCTCCAAACAATGCAAAAGGGTAAGTTCCCTAGTTGTCCCGAGATAAACCCAAGGGAGGAGTGCAAGGCCGTGACTTTGAAGAGTGGGAAAAAGTTATCCACTCTTTTGATTAAGGATGAAGATGATGAGCTTCCACAAGAAAAAGGTGAAGCCATCATAGAGGATATTCAACAAAAAGAGAGTGCATCTAAGGAAAAGGAGAAATCAAAGTCCAACATAGGGAGTACTTCTAACTCTACTTCTTTTATCCCTAATACTTTACCTTTTCCTCAAAGATTTCAAAAGAAAAAGATTGATGCTCAATTTTCAAAATTCTTAGACATATTCAAAAAGTTAGAAATTAACCTTCCTTTTGCAGAGACATTAGAACAAATGCCTAAGTATGCCAAGTTCATGAAGGATGTATTGTCTAAGAAGAAAATGTATGGAGATTATGAAATGGTTGCATTAACCGAAGAATGTAGTGCGACACTACAAAAGAAATTGCCTCCAAAACTAAAGGATCCAAGGAGCTTCTCTATTTCTTGTCATTTAGGCAACAATAAAGTTACTAAGGCACTTTGTGATTTTGGAGCTTCCATTAATTTAATGCCTTTATCCATGTTTAGGAAGCTCAATGGAGGAGAGGTGCAACCAACTACCATATCTTTGCTTTTGGCCGATCAATCATTTGTTCATTCCTACGGCATTGTGGAGGATGTCTTGGTCAAGGTAGACAAGTTGATCTTCCCGGCGGACTTTGTGATATTAGACATAGAGGAAGATGCCGAAGTCCCCATAATCCTTGGGAGACCATTCTTGGCCACCGAAAGGGCCCTCATCAATGTGCAAGATGGAAAGCTCACATTTCGCCTTAACGATGAGGAGGTAACATTCGACATTTATAAAACCCTTAAGCATCCGAGTGTAGAAAGGTATGAGCATCATGAGCCAAGCACAAAGGCCACATCGCCTCTCTCTTCAAATAAAAACTCTACGCATGATAAGCCTCCTTTGAATGGTAAGACTAATAGCATGCTTGATGTTAAATTAGAAAATCCTATGAAGCATGTTTCTAGTTGTGATATTTCTCCTAGTTCTTCATGCATGCCTCCCAAACCTATAATGAATTATGAACAAATTATGGAGAAGCATATTAAAAATGAATAATGACTCCTTAATAAGTCTTGACTACATTAGTAAAGATGATGTCCAATTTGATAATGAATTATTGACTAACTCACTAAATGCTAATGAATATGTTTGTGAGTGTCAATGTGGGCGAATAATAAAAATTGTAGGTGATCCAAAGCATGAAAGGAAGAAACCACCTTGGGATCCACCGTGATTCGCGAGCCCCGTCTAGCTAGAAGACGTTAAACCAAGCGCTCATTGGGAGACAACCCAATTTTATTGCTTTCTTTACTTTTCTTTTTATTTTATTTTCAATAAATCTTGGAGTCACTCATATGCTTTATCTCTCAGGAACTTGGTTCATCACACAAAGTACTCCTTCCACCAAGCCTGTTTAGTGGCTTCCTGCTTGCTCCTAGGCTTGCTTTTTCCTTGTTAGATGCTTTTATGCATTAGGGACAATGCATGATTCTAAGTTTGGGGTGGGAGGTGTCTTTCGTACTTTTGTGTGTTTTCTTATCCTGCTATGCATGTTAGTGAAGGTTTTAATGATCATATGCATGTCAATTTTTGGAAAAAAAAAATTTGAAAATTTTGGAGCTTTCAAAGTTAATGGGAATGTTGTTTAGGGTTGTTGCCTTGATGTTGATTGCCCATGATGAGATGCGAATTTGCATGATAGATGATTTATTATGGAAATAGAATAGCACTATCTTGAGTTAAATACATTTAAGTCCCTCCTAAAATTTCCCATATTCTTGAGCACGTAGCCACTTTAATTTAGAATCTTTAACTGAAAAAAAGGATTAAGTTGGGTGTCTTTGGTCGTCACTCCGAAAGGCCCCACCGGTTAGAAAGTGGAAATGCATGATAGCTTGTAATCTTAGACTAAGGAAAAAGAAAAGAGTATACATGCCTTAAGAAAAGAAAAGTGTACACAAAATGTATGAGCTTTATTTGTCTACCTTTTTAAATGTTAAACTTGTAATGAGTATGCATGGATAGGGGTAAAAAGAGCTGCCTTTGCTGTGATCAGTAAAGACACCAGGGAATTGACTAGGTACGAGTCCCTACAGTGAATGTGTGAAAGCTAGTGCCTCTAGGTAAAAGAATGCAAGTTTGGGTCCATGAAAAAAAAAATAAGATTGAAAGGCACCTTAGTGGACATATTACTCACTTGAAATGTATGAAAGCTTGAAGATTGGTGCATAAGCTAGAGTAGGGGGAAAACTAAAGAAACTTTCTTAAGTCCTAATTTGAGTTCTAGTATTTTAAATTGAAGGAGGCTTGCACACACACACATGGGAGATAGCAAGATTTGGCCTTGAATGATTATAACAATATAGATATGCTTGCATGTTTCTACTTAAGCTCTAAATGCTATTCTCTGAGACATGAGTCAATTGCACACTTCTTCATCTAAACTCCCTATTATTTGATTTTATTCTTTGCTCGGGACTAGCAAATCTGTAAGTTTGGGGTGTTGATAAGCACTTAAAAAGTGCTTTCTATTCTCTCAAATTAAGGGAGTTTATATTAGATTTCACTTGTTTGCTAGTGGTTTTCAGGTTAAAATGAGGAAAATTAGAAGAAAAGACTAAAAGATCAAAACCAAGGAAGAATACTGCGAAAAAAAGCTAAAAAACTCAAAATGGCACAAATTGAGGCAGCGCCGCGGCGCTAAAACCCAAGAGCAAGTTTTTGTGGACGCAGACCTAATGCTGCGGCGCTCTCCAACAGCATCGTGGCGCTGTCCCAAATTTTTCAATAGCGTCGCGGCGCTATAGACCAGCGTCGTGGCGCTAGTTTTCCTTAAATGAAAATTGTTATTTTTGGTAAGTTTTTGGCCGACCAAACTCTATAAATTTGGGGGTTTCCAGCAGCCCTAGGCATCAAATCAAATCAAGGAGGAATCAACCTTCAATTTACAGACCTAAAGAGGCACAAAAAAGAGAGAATTGAGTGAGAGTTCAAAGAGTGAGTTAGTTGCAAGGAAGAGGAAAAGAGTTCGAGATAGTCGTGGTGCCCTTCGAATTCCAACGTGAGAGCCAAGGAGATCGTGACGGTGCTACCTCAATCAAGAGCCTCTTTTCAATAGAGTTTCCCTTTCTTTACACTCTTTCTTTGTTTTTTTTTTGCTTAAACATGTTGCTTCAAGCTATGAGTGACTAAACTCTTTAGTTTTAGGGTTTTGATGATTTGTTTATGAATTTATGTTGATCTTGTAGACTTTCATGGTTTTGTTGGAGTGATTATGCTTTTCATTGTTATTGTGTTTAATTTTTGTGGATTGGTCATCTTCACATGTTAGGTTAGATGTATGATTGAGAGATTGTATGTTTAACTTGATCCATAACAATGAATTGTTGTTAATCTATCATGAGAGTAGTTAGGTTGACAATAAAAGTTGCTAAAGACTATTTTTAATGCCATGTAATTTTGTATTGGTTTTAAGAGATTAATAATCAATCGAGTTGCATGAGAAAGGGTTGTTTTTTAGAGAAAATAACTTGGAATTAAGTTTCTAGACTTAGGCATATGAATGACAATAAAATCCATGAAATCTATAATATTGCATAATGAAATAAACAAGGATTCATTACCCTAGAACTCTCTTTGACTATTGTGTTTCTCACTTTAATACTTTCCTTATTTGATTTATATTTTCTATAACTCATAATTTTCAAATTCAATCCTCAAATAAAATTGATTCAACTCTAGAATGGGTGAGTAACTTAAACCTTCACAATTGGATCTCCAGTGGAACGATATTCGGACTTAACCGTCTTATATTATAACTTGACCCGTACACTTGCGGTTAACACTTAAAGTGCACATCAACCTCCACTCACATGTCACACACTAACGATTTGGACCTAAATCGTTTGTAACATTTACAGTTATTTTAACACTTACAAAGTGAGTCATATCAGCAGTGTTATTAGGATAAGACACCCGACCTTATCCATATATTGCAAACCTTTTAGGTTATTACTTAAACATGATCCAATTGTTCAAATTACATAAAATAACCTAGGATCTTAGTCTATTGGATTGAGTTAATGCCATATTGAATGTCAATTAAAAATTTTCATATTTTATTAAATAAATAATTTTTCATTCACAAAAGTACAAACTACAAGACCCATGAGATTTAGGGCACTAATTCCAACAATCTCCCACCTATCCTAAAGCTAGTGGGGTGTATGATACAAATACAATGTCAAGTAAAATACACAACAATATGATAAACTAGGGCATATTTCCAATACCCAAAATATTGCCACTTGCTTTAGACAAGATGACGCATATCTCGTAAGCCCAAACTCTCAAAGTGACCTAAAAAACCTTAGCCACAAGAGCGTTCATAAATGGATGAGCAACGTTGTGCTCTGAAGCGATCTTCATAACAATCACGTCTTTACGATGTACTATCTCTTGTATGAGATGATACTTGTGCTCTATATGTTTCCCTCTTTTATGGCTCCGAGGCTCTTTGGAATTTGCCACAACACCACTATTATCATAGTATAGGGTGATTGACATTGACATATTTGGAACTACTTCGAAATCTGTCAAAAACTTCCTGAGCCAGACAACTTCTTTAACAGCTTCACAAGCAGCTACATATTTTGCCTCCATGGTAGAATCAACAATGCATCCTTGCTTGATACTACGCCATACTACAGCTCCTCCATTTAGAGTGAACATTGATCCGGATGTGGATTTCCTAGAATCCTTATCAGTCTGGAAATTAGAGTTAGTATATCTTGTAAGGATCAAATCCTTAGCACCACACACAAACATGTAGTTCCTGTTCTCCTAAGATATTTAAGAATGGTCTTAACCGCAATCCAATGATCAAATCCTAGATTAGATTGATAACTATTGGTTATCCCTACTACATAACAAATGTTTGGCCTAGTACACACATGGCCTACATAAGGCTACCCACAAACAAATGCATAGGGAACACGTCTCAACTCCTCAATTTCTTGAGGTGTCTTAGGACACTATTCCTTAGACAAGATAATTCCATTCCTAAAAGGTAATAACCCTTTCTTGGAATTCTGCATTGAATACCTGACAAACATTTTGTCAATATACGATGCTTGCGACAAGGCAAGGTTTTGTTTTTACGATCCCTAAAGATTCGGATTCCCAAAACATATTGTGCTTTATCCAAATCTTTCATTTCAAATTGAGTAGCTGACCACCTTTTGATATCAGTCAGTAGTCCACATCATTCCTAATGAGTAGGATATCATCCACATATAGAACTAAGAAAGTTTTTGAACTGTTGATGATTTTCTTGTATACACAAGGTTCATCAATATTTTGATCAAAGCCATAAGACTTGATTGCAGTATCAAATCTTATGTTCCAAGATCTGGATGTTTGCTTCAATCCAGAAATGGACCAATTGAGCTTACAAACCTTTTGCTCCTGACCTTAGGAAATGAATTCCCTTACTTATTTCATGTAAATATTCTCATCAAGATTACCATTCAAAAAGGCAATCTTAATGTCCATTTACCATATTTCATAGCCATAATATGTGGCAATAGATAAGAGAATTCAGATAGACTTTAACATGACAACATGTGAGAAAGTTTCATCATAATTCACTCCCTCTACCTGGGTTAACCCTTTGCCACTAGTCTAGCCTTGAACGTTTGCACCTTTCCATCTACACCTTTTTTCCTCTTATAGATCCATTTACAACGTATAGTTTTAACCCCATCAAGTTAATCTACAAGATCCCAGATAAACTGAAGTACATAGACTCCATTTCTAGATACATAGCTTTGACCCATTCATCTTTGTCTATATCAGCCATTACCTGATTATAGGTCAATGAATCCTCAATGTCATTATTTGGTATGACGCCCTGAGTTTGTGTCAAACTCAAATAGCGAGCAAGTTGGATTGTAACCCTCCCACTATGTCGAGACTCTCTCAACTCTTAGGGAGGATGTGTGTGACTAAATGAAGCAACATCAACACCTCTTGTTGAAGTACTAGTCTTTTCAACAATTCTTGTTGAAGTTTCAATAGTTCCTTTAGCAAGTTCATTCAACACAATTTTTCTAGGAGGTTTATGCTCCCTAATATGGACTTCCTCCAAGAAAGTAGCATTTATTGATACGAATACTTTATTTTCTTTCAGATCATAAAAGAGGACGCCTCTTGTTTCTTTTGAGTAGCCTATAAATAGACATAACTTTGAACGTGGTTCCAGTTTCTTTGGGTTGGTCACTAGCACATATGTTGGATACTCCCAAATTCTAAGATGTCGTAAACTACTTTCACTGCAAGAAATAAGCCTTTTGCCGACACCAAAAATTGTCGACGTAACTTGAAAAATGCATCAATGTATCCTAAATCGATGCAATGTAGTCGTCAGCGATCATCGTCGACGTAGGTTCGTTGGCAGATCCTACGCTGACGCTAAAAAAAGAAGCATCAGCGTTGATTGGGACTGCCCACGACAGTCGTGAAATTGGACCTTTGCTAACGCTAGCAAATTGCATCAACAAAAGATGCATACGCGGATGAAGCAATGCGCCGCCGACTGTTCTTTGATGTCGACAGTATGAAATGTTGTCAGTATATCCTCACAATGCGACGACATAAACTTGGCGTCGGTAGTTCTTCTATGCCGACGATTACAATTTGCCATCGACATATCCTTGAAATGTCGACACCGCTTAATAAAATGTGGCGTCAGCATAAACCTTTTTTTTTTTGTTTTACAAAATAATTGCTTTAAAATTAAATTATTTTTTCCATTCATAATAGGTATAGAAACTACTAAAGGTACTAAAGAAACAAGATCAACAACTACTAATTCATCAGCTAATATTTTTCTGAAAAGTCAAAAACTAAGTGATAAGGGTTGCTAGCAAGACTTTCGCCCATCTCAATTGATGAGTCTTCAATTAGTAATGTCGTACTTTTGACTAGCTCAAACCACTATGTTATCCATGTTCCAACTCATTTGTATGCTCATCCCATTCATGCCACCAGCTTTTGGTGTGAGGAACTTATCATGAAACCACTAATTTTTGCCGCTTCCGTTATTGCCGCTAGGTTGGCCGTTGACGAGTACATTCCTTGGAATGAAGCATTATATGGCTTCGATGAGATTTCGCCATTTTTACTAGGGTTCCTGTACATGCAAACATACAAAAGAAAACCAAACAAAGATAGTTAGCATAAATAGGACTCGAGTAAGCATTGGAGTAGATCTCTACTAAATAAAGCCAAATAAAGTCATGCATTAAAACACACTACTTTGCGTCTACAAACACTTATTTAAACATTCTTAAAAAAGAAAAAAAAGTCAACGGAGCCTTCTAGCCTCTGCAGTGACCTCGAGTGACAGCACGCACAATGAGATCTTCCTATTAGTTCACTCCTTCTCTTGATCTTCTCTTTCTCCTTATTTTGTTTTGGTTGACGTGGAAACTCTTCCTTACCTTCTGTCGAGTACCCAATTTCCTATTGCTTCAATCTGGGGTATGCTGCCTCAAGAGAATCAGGTCGATCGAGTGCGAGCCTGGAGGATTTCTTAACGCCTTCTTTCTTCTACTCATCGAAGTTATTTCACAAAGACTTGTCATGGTAAGGAAGAATGGGGGAACAAGCACACTTAGAGAGTGTAGTACAATAGAAAGTTATGTGCTGCGTTCGGGAAGGATGAATTGCTCCAAAAAAGGAATCTATTGATTCTTTCGCAATTGGTTGGATCGCCATTTCACCAACTAGTGTTACCTGCGGTTTCGTGTCTCTTAGTGTGGTTACCATTGGGTGTTTCTAAGTAGCGATGCTTACACCCATTCACATTAGTTCATCCAAAGTTCCTTACCCTTATGGACGAATTATTGAATAAGCAATCTTCCTATCAAGGTTAAAGGAGTCAACTAAATATCTCAGTGACGGGATTGAATACCTAGATCGAATCAGAGTTCACGTCGCACATAAGCCACTAGGTCGCACGACAGAAGAACACCCAACATCCATTCAATCTTATCATAAAAGTATTACATCAATAAGTCATTAGAAAAGTTTGCTTGCAATGTTCCAATAAACACATAAAAGAAGTTTGATAATAAAGTTATATAATGTTCAAAATACAAAATTAGTGCTTGCAATTTGGTCCCAAAACAAAGACATTACAAAAAAAAGTGAAGACTGATTTTTAGCTTGCTTGAAAGTTGGTCCTGAAAAATAAACAACAAAAAACAGAAGTCAAATAATGATTATAACTATAACAAAAAAGTATCAAGCACAAATTTAATACATCTTATATGGCACAAAAATAACTCTACATATATATCTAATAACTTTAAAATGACAAAAAGAACTTTTTTTTTTAAAAAAAGAACTTCAATGCGACCAACTCCGGTGAGAGAGAGCGAGAGAGCAAGAGTGAGAGAGAGAGTGAGAAAGATAAGAGTAACTCTCTCTCTCTCTCTCTCTCTCTCTTGCTCTTTCGCTCTTTCTCTCTTTCATTCTCACTCTCCATATTTAGGCCATCCATACAAATTTCCCATGAAATACCTCCTTCTTTGAACTTACAAAAAAATCATCTTTGAAGTCGTTCCATTCCATCTTCAATAAATCCAACAAGTTTTGGCCATGGAAATCCTGATGAGACAAAATAACGCATCTAGATCTAAACTTATAAAATGAACCATAAAACATCTCATCCCTACTTTCACCCCATATTTAAGACATCTAAATAACATTAGATCTAAATTTATAAACAATCACATATTTCCAAAGATTTAAGCCCAACATACACAAGACAATAATATCTATAAACAACAATATTCACCCATCTAAAAGAATAAAAAATTTCAACTACAAATTAACAACTAAAATATAACAAGAGTCATCGATAATATTTAACTACAAGGCCTAATGAAATACATAAAAAGATAAAATCATAAACATCAATAATCAACCACAAATGTAAATTATTACACAAAAAAATTTCAATGAACATCCCAAATTTTTAACATTGAACATTTAAACAAAAAAAAAAGATCACAAATGTAAATAACACTAAGTATGCAAATTTCAACAATGAAAAATATATATCATACCAAAAGTTTCTAACAAAAACTACACTCAATAACTAAATCACATCAAAGTGTAGGAAAAAAATACAAATCTCAACAATAATTTCATGATAAGCCACTCAAAAGTAAAATAAAAATCCAACAGTAAAAAAATTGTGAAAACTTCAAGGGAGTCGTACTAGTGGTGGGTGAGAGAGAGAGGAGAAGAGACGGGCAACAGGTAAGGGAGGGGATGGGCGGCGAATGAGGGAAAAAAGGCAGCAGCGGGCGAGGGAGAGAGGGGAGAGAGGGCAGTGGGTGGGGAGAGCGAGGAGAGGACGGGTGGCGGTTTGTTAGCTGTTTGGAGAAGGAGCGGCGACAACAAGAATGTATGACAGAAGAAGCGATAATGACGAGATCTAGGGAGGCGACAATTGCGAAGGACGGAAAAATAGAAGGAGGGGAAAAGGGTTCAGCGAAATGGAAGAGGAACGAAAAAAAAGTGTTTTTATTTTTAGAACTGTCGACGTCATAAGTAAGGCGTCGACAAATCCCACCCTATGTCGACGGCACGCAATACACTGTTTGTAAAGGCACAGATTTTTATGGTGTTGGCAAGATTTTCGTCGGTGTACTCCGTAACAATCAAATCCTTAGCTCCATACACCAGCTTATAGTCCCTCGTTCTCCTAAGATACTTGAAGATGTTCTTAACCGCGGTCCAATGGTCTAACCCTAGATTAGATTGGGATCTACTAACTGTCCCTACTGCAAAACATATGTCAGGCCTAGTGAAAGCATAACATACATTAAACTGCTCACAGCTGAAGCGTAGGGAATGCATCTCATATCATCAACTTCTTGAGGTGTCTGAGAACACTGTTCCTTAGACAGGTGAACCCCATGTCTGAAAGGCAATAAACCCTTTTTAGAGTTCTGCATCGAATATCATGACAATCTCTTGTTGATATACGTTGCTTAAGATAACACTAACATTTTGTTCTTACGGTCCCTAATGATCTGGATCCCAAGAACATACTGCGTCTCTCTCAAATTGTTCATTTGGAATTGGGCTGCTAGCTAATTCTTTACGTTAGTTAGGTACCCTACATCATTTCCAATGAGTAGGATATCGTCCACATAAAGTACTAGAAAAGCTTAAGGTCTCCATACGTTGGCGAGGAAGGAAATGTTTTTGAACTACCATGCGTTAAGGTCTCCATACGTTGGAGACGAATATAACTGATTGAGTTATATGCGTTAAAGGTAGGAAGCGTTGAGGGCACCATGCGTTGAGGGTGGTTGTCTGCTGACGGTGTTGGTATTAGGCTACGTAGAATGCCTTACCTTGAATTAAGAAGGGAAAACCCCGCGCGCCATCCTGCATAAGAGAGTTAAGTCGGCAATATATATAGGTGAGTAAATGGAATATTTTATCATTTTTAGACATTTTCGAGAGCTTAAGTCGGTTCCATTTTTCAGACAAACTAAAAAAAAAGAAGAAGAAGGTGTTCTTGTGGATTTTGGATAGAAGTCTACTCGTTTTTATATTGAAATCTAAGCTGGAACAGCACGTTATTTGTGGACGCACAAGCTGGACAGTATCGGATGTTTGGAGTGAAACGAATCAAGGAGATCGAGTCTAAGGCTGAAATTTTAAGGTTAGTAAGTTAACTCAATTCTGAACAACTTTTATGAAGGATGTTTGAGTTGAAATGGAATAGAAACATGTAAACTTTTAGCTGGAAGTTACTGATAAGGAATTTCTATGTAATCTGTAGTAGTGCGGAGAAATCTTGCAATATTTGACAAACAAGGACAAGTTAAGCTGCGAAAACTTGAGGTAAGCTAGAAAACATATTTCTCTACAAGTTTGTAGAAGGAAAAACGTTCTAAATTTGGTTGGAAATATGACTTTTAATCGACAGAAGTGAGAACAAAAGGAAAGGAGGAAACTCTGCTATTGGGTGTCGCTAGGAAGCTGATATCCCAGAGAATTGGAGAGTGAGTAGCGAGACAAATCTCGCTGGAGGTATAGAAGAGTTTTTTTGTCTCTCAAATCTCGCTGACTCTCGCTAGGTATCGCTCGCCAGGTAAATCACGCCAGTCTCGTTTATCCTAGTGTCGCTAGTATCGTGTACTGTTGGTAGTATCGCTAGTAATCTCGCTAGAATGTGAGAGTTTCGTTAGTAGTCTTACTTATTAAGTTTACTTTAGAAAAAGGGGAGACTCGATGATGAATCATGATTTGAGTTTAATTATGCAAACTAAACGATCAAATAAAAGAAGCGTAATGTAAGGAAAAATGTTTATTTCAGGCCAAGAGGAGATAGGGAAGGTGTATAATCCACTCAAGTCCTAGAAAGAGCTGTGAGTGACACTTTCTTGATTTTCATGATTTCGTTGTACATGTTAGTTCGGTTTTTCTAATTTATTTATGATTTTGTGATCAATCAATTTACAAAGCGTAGTTTATGTTTTGCTAAACGATATTGAAAAGTATGTTTCTGAAATGTTATTAATTTATGAATTGCCCTATTTTCTCATAAAAGATTTGACTATGAACTGTTTTGTATAAAGTATTGCATTCCTTAAAGGAAAAATGTTTTAGTGGAGACTCAGTGCTGAAGGACATGAAGAAGGCACGTGAGTTTCCCCGGGACCCAGTACTGAAGGACATGGAGAAGGTACTTTGGCAACCCACCATGTTCCTATGTGCACATAAAGGTTATATGTTGGTGCGTTGAGTTCTGCTCCACATCGAGCCTTATTTGTTTTCGACGTTGGGGTGTTGAGTTTTGCTCCACCTTAACTAAGGAGTAGTATTGTAACCATACTGTTTTATTTACGAATTGCTGAAAAACCATGTATGATTTGATAAGGGCATTAAAACGTGATTTAATCAATGAAAATGAGATGATTCTATGTTTTACTCACGATGTCAGAATTTGCTTAAATCCTGATGATTTTCGAACTAAAGTGGTTTGTTAAAAATTAGTCACTCACTGGGCTATTAGCTTATGTTTGCAAGTTTTCTTTCCCCTCCAAGTAGCAAGGACGTTCCTGGTGCTTTGTCTACTCCAACTCGCCCTGCTTAAGCTTCGAGTTTCTAGAAAATCTGTCCTGTTTTGAAGTGTTGCATTTATGTAAAACCTTATATAGGTAGCATGTAGACCTAGTTGTACATTTACAAGGAGTTGAAACATGGTTTTGTATAAGGGCTTTATGAATGAGTTGTAAATTTGAATTATCGACGTATACATAATTTCCTATATGTTATGGTTGAAATGTATTAAGGAGTGATATGTATGTTGTGAACAGTACAGGATAAGTGTGTAGAAACGGATGGTATGCGTCACAAGATGGGTGATGTATGCTGTCCCCACATCTCCTTTCAGATTATGTAGGCGATCTGGGAGGGGGTGTGACACGAAAGGTGTTTTAGAAACATTCTTCGAGAAAATGTTGTTCAGGATATTAATCGTAGTTTCTACTGCATACCCTAAAACGAGCTAAGCAACTGAGCATAGATCATCATCGAGCGAATCATGTCTAACAAGGTTCTATTTCTTCTTTCCGATACACTGTTTTGCTGAGGTGAACCAAGAGTTGAGAGTTGGGATTGGATTCCATGTTCTATCTAGAAGGGTTGAAATTTCAAACACAGTGGAAGCAGTACAGAACCAAAATCAATATAATTGGGATTTTGAAATACCATTGGAAAAAAAATACAGAAAACCTACTATATTAACTCTAGGCTAAGCATGGAATTGAGATTAGAAACTTACTTTCGTTGTCGACTCTGAACACGACCACCACGAACCTCTCTTATTCTCTAAGGGATGAGGTAAGGATTGTGGATCCTTGATCTTTTGGGAAAAGGAGCGAGCACCAAAGAGAGTACCAGAGAGAAAAGTTTTTATCGATTAAGAGAAAAAAAAAAATTCTTCTCTTCTGTTTCTTTTGTAGCCCTATTTAGGGATAAAGAGCAGGAAACGTGAGAAAACCATGTAAAATGTAACTCCCACGTTTAGGAGTTACTTTTTAGTTTATTTATTTAATTTAACAAATAAATAAATAAATCTAATTTAATTAATTATTTCATTTAAATCATATTTAAATGAACATCTCCCCTATAACCAATAGTTTTAATTCATTTGATTTAACTAAATCAAATTTAATTAAAATTAATTAAGAAAACTAATTCTTCAATTAATTAATTGTCAAATTAAATATCTAATATTTAATTTAACTTACATATGAATCATATTTAATTGTTATTCTGTCATAACCTATAGTTTTAATGTGCATCTAATACACATTAATTTTAACCTATAGTTTTAATATGAATCTAATTCATATTATTATTTGAACTCCTTCAAATATTTAATTCTCTAAAAAATTAATTTTGTATCATATCAAAAATTAAATTTATATTATAAAGTTCAAATTAAACTTTATATTATATTATAATGTATCATCATACATTATATTATTTCCCTAAGTAAATTTGAACATTTCAACTTTCATTCAAGACATAAATACCTCATCACTCTTTACGAGCTAGGAAGGGGACCTAATGGATCTACAAATCAGAAGCTGCAACGATATGAGATTAATTGGCTAAACTCATTAACCACATTAATCAATATTTGTTAAATGTGGGTACACTCCACTAAAGACCCACAACTGCACTCTTCTCATTGCAGATATATTTTTGTGACCATGGATATAGACCAATAATAGCAAATTAGTCCTTCATATCAAGCTTATAAGCCTCGAGGAACAAGCCCAGATTGTGAGCGACATTTATTTTCTTTAAAGGATTCTATTTACAACGTTTAGCCATGATTTCTTATGAAATGTGAATTTATGATGATTTGTTAAATGTTGAGCATAATTACTGTTTATACTTGATTTTATGACATAAAAGGCATATTCTATCTACTTTCCCGAGTTTTATGAAGCATGTTAAATTGATGCTTACTATTGAAAAATGATTTGATTTCCATGAAATGATTTATGATGAGCTATTTGCACAAGCACACCTGTTTCCTAAAATGTTTTTCTAAGGGATCCAATGTTGAATGACGTTGAGAAAGCATATGGGCAACTCTGTGACATGAAGGAACTCAATGCTGAAGGACATTGAGAAGACATTTGAGTATTCTAGGGACCTGGTACTGAAGGACATGGAGAAGGTACTTGGCAGCCTAGATAGCTCCTATGTGCACATAGTGAGGTACAATGTTGTTGTCTTGATATTACTCCACATCAGCTAAGACTTTTCGACGTTGGGTGTGTTGAGATTACTCCACCCCAACTAAGGTTTGTCGGGGAGTCGATAAGTTAATTCTTGTCGATGTGTATTCGCCGAGTTGTCCACTATCAAATCATTGATTATACCCTTGCATACATGAAAGAGGTTGACCTCCTTGCTTCTCTCATGTTACAATTCTCTTCCAGCCGAGCAGAATACGGTTAACCAACATGTTAACTAATCGATTACGATAAATTGGATCGGATTTTGCTATTTTTTCTTCTGCAGTACCTCGACTTGACATGAGCATTCGACGTTGAGTGTATTGAGCTTGCTCTGCCTTAACTAAGGGTACTTTTGAATGCTAAGAGATGTTTAATGAGTTTATAAATTGTATTTAATCAAATGGCTTTGCTTATGTTTTCTATGTTGCTTAAGCATGATTTTTATGATATAACTATGTTTTCCTCTAATACTAAGCATGTTTTATCTATAAAGTTGGCATGTTTTCTATTCCTTTCAGGTAGCGAAAGAGTTCCCGGTGCCTAGCCTACACGAGCCTCATCCTGCTAGAATTCGAAGCTATCAAAGAATACTTTCCATCACTGTTGTTGTATATGCAAAAAACGACGTATATGTGGCATGTAGACATAGCTCGTTAGCTGTTGGGAAGTGAGAGTAGACACTGTGTTAATGGTCCAAGTTTGGTTGTAATAGTGTTGGAGTTTCTGTTGGAGTAAATATGTATCATTATGTTAATATTACTATCAAACTGGTGGTTTTAAATGTTTTATGATTTAGGGTTATACACTGTAGGCGGTTATGTTAAATTATGTTTTTAGCAAGTTAGTCAGGTATAGATGGGCGGTGAGCTTCACAAGAGGGGTGAAGTTTATTGTCCTCACATCATCTTCCAGGTTAAAAAGGGTAATCTGGGAGGGGGTGGACAAAACCAATTGGGAATACATGGATTTTTAAGAAAAAGCTAAAGGCTGACGGTACTATTGATAAGTATAAAACCCGCTTAGTATCTAAAGGCTTTTACCGAAAAGAAGAGCTAGATTTCTTTGATACCTATTCTCTAATGACGTGGATTACATCAATAAGGATGTTAATTGCAATAGCAGCTTTACAAAATTTAGAAATACACCAAATGGATGTGAAAACTGCATTCTTAAATGAAAATTTAGATGCAGAAATTTATATGGATTAACAACCTAAATGGTTTGTTGTTAAAGGACATAAAGACAAAGTTTGTAAATTTGTCAAGTTCTTTATGGGTTGAAACAAGCACCCAAACAATCACATGAAAATTTGATCACACTATGTTATCAAATAGATTTAAGATGAATAAGTGTGATAAATGTGTCAATGTTAAAACCCTAGATTAAGAATATGTCATTGTTTGTTTGTATGTAGATGATTTGTTAATAATGGGCACAAATAGAAGTGTCATTGATTCCACTAAAAGGATGTTGAAATCCAACTTTGATATGAAATACCTTGGTCTTGCTGATGTTATCCTTGGAATTCAAATAACAAGAAATTCAAGTGGTTACATACTTTCTCAATCTCACTATATAGAGAAAGTGCTAAGAAAATTTGATCATTTTGAGAGTAAGCCGGCTATTACTCCATTTTGATCCAAATCGTAAGTTGAAGAAAAATAATGATGAAGATGTGTCTTCTCTAGAATATTCTAGAGTTATTAGTAGCTTAATGTACATATATTTTACAAGATCTGATATTTCCTATTTTAGTAGGAAGGTTAGCAAGATACACCAGCAATCCAAAACATGATCATTGGAATGCTTTAGTCAAAGTTCTAAGGTACCTGAAGTAAACTCTAGACTATAGATTGCATTATACAAGGTTTCCACATGTACTGCAAGGATTTAGTGATACTAATTGGATTCCTAATAGCATGTAGACTAAATCAACCAATTGGTATATTTTTACCTTGAGGGGAGCAACTGTGTCATGGAAATCTTCAAGACAGACATGTATAGCACGCTTTACTATGGAATCACAATTTATAGCTCTTGATAAAGCAAGAGAAGAAGTTGAATGACTTCAAAGTTTTCTCGAAATATTCCATTGTGGCCGAAACCTATATGTGCGATATGTATTTATTTGACAATTTTGTAGCTTCTATGAGAGCCAAGAATAATGTCTATAATGGCAAGTCACAACATATTAGATATAAACATAATTTCATAAGGTGATTGCTCTCTAATGGAATAATTTCCATTAATTATATGAAATCGAAAGAAAAAATATTGCAGATTGATGAAAGGATTGTTAAGAGAGCAAGTTGCATATAAATTGAGGGAAATGAGGCTAAAACCTATGAAGTGAGTTATCTGGTGGTAACTAACCTAGTTGATTGGAGATCCCAAGATCTAGGTTCAATAGGAAAACTAATTAGAAACTTATAGTTTCTTCCCATTTCTATGATGTTGTTGAGTGTGTGATATCTTAATGTTATGATCATATTGATATCTTGTTTTATAAGAGGAGTATTGACAAAATACTTTTAATTAATATTATCTATGTGAGAGTAGAAGTATGGTTGCTTGTATGAGAACTTTTCAAATGGCTCATGAATTTAGGATTTTGTCTAGGATCAAAATTGACACAAACTTATAGAACTCAAAGATACAAGATGAGTTGTTTGTGATATCTATTGTTTCCATTCACCAAATGAGAAGGATAGTTCCAGAGCTTGGTCTCACTATTTCTTTGGTAAATTCGATGGATATTCACTGAGAAAGGTTCAAGTCTACAAGACATCTCTCTTAATGCATAGCTTGTCTCTTTGCTCTCAATAGTTTTGTTTGATTTTTCTCACTTTCTTTCACGTGGGGGATTGTTGGATATATATAGTGAAAGAAAGTGAAAATTTGGAAAATATTTGGAACATGATTTAATTGTGTAGATTAAATTCATTGTTTAGAAGCTTTCACATTGGATTGAAACTTCATATTAAAATGATGTTTCATGTACAAATTCAACATGTATGAAAGTTAAATTTGTAGTTTCTTCAATTTGAATGAGTTATGTTTGATTTTATCAAGTAACAACTATATTGAGTTCAATTTGACAAATGTTTCAATTTTTATATTTATTTAATTTTATTTTGCATTTTGGAGAGTTACTAGATTGCTAGCCTATAAATAACAACTTGTTTCCATCCTACTTCAAATTGAAGAATTTTCTCCTTTCTTTCTTTCTTTCTTTTGGTCTTGAGTTGAGTTGAGAGCAAGTATCCAAGAGTTCTGCTAGATCCGAGGAGTTTGAGGTTCCAGTTTTACCGGAGTTAGTCGTTGTATCCTACTGAGGCGATTGTTGTAGTCTACTTGCATCCAGTGTAGAATGAATAATTGTATTCAATACAGCGCTTATCAGGAGTGTGCCTTACTATCTATTGAAGTCTCCATAATATGTTGAAGTTTTTAATTATTTCAATTCACAAGCCTTACAACATCTTGCTGGTTGAATATCATACAGTCAAAATATTGTTTCAACTTGAAGTGTAATAGTTTGCTAGTATATTTAGTTCACATATATCATTTTCCCCCGCACTTATTGCATATCTTCTACAATATATATCTAGAAAAGATTCAAAATTTGTTTTAAATTATTTTTCATTCCTTTGTAATGGTTGATCAAATTATACTATAGCCCAACGTTTGTAATTTTATGCAATATATATATATATATACAAACCGACAATAATTTATCATTGTTACTTAAAATGAACAACAAAATCTCATTTTTACACATCTTTTTTTTAGTTGAGTTATACTCACGTTGGCTTTTTACGCAAGTTTATAATCAACAATAACATGCCAATGATGAATTATGATTATCAGGGTATTTACATAATAAAAAGTAGAATTTGACTAATATTGTTATTTGCCCTTAACAATTGACTATCTTTATTTTATTTTACTATTAATATTTTATTTTATGAAAAAGCTACATTAATTTATCGTACGAAAGTATAATGGTTAACTTGCATTAATTTTTATTCCAAAACATAAAAGAAAAAACCCTTAAAATATTAATGTAGATAAATATTAATATTATTTAAAATATAAAAGATTCAAACTAATTAATAATCCAAATATTGTAGAATTTTAATTTAGTTGTGTAAATATCTAATTAAGATTTGTTGTAAAATTGAGGAGCAGAATGACGGAAAAACGAGAGCACGAAAATCGAAAGTTGGCGCCGTGTCACTGACCGTCATGGAAAGTCACCTTCAATCGTCGTGCCACAACGTTGCAGCGATGCCACTGCGCTGAGACGACTTTTGCTCTGGGAAAAAGCGCCGTGACGCTGCCAAATTTTTGGCAGTTTTGGCGTTTCCTTCACTTTTTTCACTGTATTTTGGCTCGGTTTTGATCTTTTGGTCTTCACTACTGATTTTCTTTATTTTGACCTGAAAACCACTAGCAAACAAGTGAAATCTAATATAAACTCCCTTAATTTGAGAGAATAGAAAACACTTTTCAAGCGCTTTTCACCACCCCAAACTTAGAAATTTGCTAGTCTCGAGCAAAGAATAGAATCAAATAGAGGGAGTTTAGATGAGGAAGTGTGCAATCGACTCATGTCTTAGAGAATAGCATTTAAGAGCTTAAGTAGAAACATGCAAACACATCTATATAGTTATAATCATTTAAGGTCAAATCTTGCTATCTCCCATGTGTGTGTGTGCAAGCCTCATTTAATTTAAAATGCTAAAGCTCAAATTGGGACTTAAGAGAGCCTCTTTAGTTTTCCCCCTACTCTAGCTCATGCTCCAATCTTCAAGCATCCACACATTTCAAGTGAGTAATATGTTCACTAAGGTGCCATTCAATCATATATTTTTTTCATGGGCCCTAAATTTGCATTCTTTTCCCTTGGGGCACTAGCTTTCATAAATTCACTGTAGGGACTCGTATCTAATCAATTTCCGGGCGTCCTTACTGAACACACTGAAGACAACTCTTTTTACCCCCATCCATGCATACTCATTACAAGTTTAACATTTAAAAAGATAGGCATATAAAGCTCATATATTTTTGTGTGCACTTCTTTTTTCTCAAAGGCATGTGTACTCTTTTCTTTTTCCTTAGTCTAAGATTACAAACTATTATGCATTGCTACTCTCTAACCGATGGGGCCTTTCAAAGTGACAACCAAATACACCCAACTTAATCCTTTTTTCAGTTAAAGATTTTAAATTAAGGTGGCTACGTGCTCAAGAATATAAGAGATTTTAAGAGGGACTTAAATGAATTTAACTCAAGATAATGATATTCTATTTCCACAATAAGTCATCTATTATGCAAATTCGAATCTCCTCATGGGTAATCAACAACAAAGCACACAACCATAAAAACATTCCCATTAACTTTGAAAGCTCCAAAATTTTCAAAATTTTTCAAAATTTCAGTAACATGCATATGATCATTAAAATCTCACAAACATGCAATAGCAGGATAAGAAAACACATAAAAGTACGAATGACACCTCCCACCCCAAACTTAGAATCATGCATTGTCCCCAATGCATAAGAGCATCTAACAAGGAAGGAACAAGCTTGGGAGCAAGGGGGAAGCCACCAAACAGGCTTGGTGTAAGGAGTACTTTTTGTGATGAATCAAGATCCTGAAATTTAAGAAAGCATATGAGTGATTCAAAGATTATTAAAAAGAAAAATGAAAAGAAAAAAAATAAAGAAAGCAATAAAATTGGGTTGCCTCCCAATAAGTGCTTGGTTTAAGGTCTCTTAGTTAGACCAAACCAATGAATCATTCAATGAAAGCAAGGTTCTCAATTCGGTGTTCTTCATCGCCGATGTAATGTTTCAAACATTGACCATTTACTTTGAAGATTGTCCCATCATTGCTTTGAAATTCCATGGCTCCATGTGGGGACATCTTTACAATGACAAAGGGTCCCGACCATCGTGTCCTAAGCTCTCCTGGAAACAAACATAAACGTGAGTTGAAAAGTAATACTCTTTGTCTAGGAAGAAAAGTTCGTGGGGTGATCTTCTTGTCATGCCATCTAGTGGTGTGCTCTTTGTAGAGTTTGGTATTCTCATAGGCTTGAACGCGGAACTCCTCCATCTCATTGAGTTCTAGAAGGCGTTTCTCACCGGTCTTCTCAATTGTGAATGGTTAAGTTACTTAGCTATTCTAGAATCAAATCAATTTTATTTGAGGATTGGAATTCAAGTTGTGAATTTTGGAAAGTATAAACTAAATAAGGAAAGCAAATAAAGTAAGAAACACAAGAGTCAAAGAGAGTTATAGGGTAATGAATCCTTGTTTACTTCATCATGCAATATTCTAGGGTTCATGGATTTTATTGCAATTCTTATGCTTAATTCTAGAAACATAAATCCAAGTTATTTTCTCTAAAAAAACAATCATTTCTCATGCAACTCAATTGATTACTAATCTTTTGAAATCAATATAAATTACATGGCATTAAGAATAATCCTTAACAACTTTCATTGTTAACCTAACTATTTTCATGAGAGATTAACAACGATTCTTTGTTATAGACCTAGTTAAACTTACAATCCTTCAATTATACATCTAACCTCACATTCAAACATGGTCATTTAACAAGAATTTAAGCATCATAACAAAGAAAGCATAATCATTACAACAAAACCATGAAGAGTCTACAATATCAACATAATTTCATAAACAACTCATCAAAACCTTGAAACTAAAGAGTTTATCCACTCATAGCTTGAAGCAACATGTTCAAACAATATAAACAAAGAAAGAGTGTAAAGAAAGGGAAACTCTACTGAAAAGAGGCTATTGAATGAGGCAACACCGTCACGATCTCCTTGGCTTTCACGTCGGTACTCGAACGACACTACGACTCTCTCTTAAACTCTTTTCCTCTTCCTTGCAGCTAACTCACTCTTTGAACTCTCTAACAAACTTTCACTCTATTCTCTCCTTCTTATGTCTCTTTTTGTTGGTAGATTTGTGATTAGAGCTGCTGGAAACCCTCTTATTTATAGAGTTAGCTGCCCAAATTTCTTTCAAAGATACAAAATCTTCAATTATGGAAAGTTAGCACCACGGCACTAACCGATATGGAAAGTTGGCATTGCCGCGCTACTGGATGGTATCTGATTGCGCCACTTTTAAGTGTTAACCGCAAGTGTACAGATTAAGTTATAATATAAAACGGTGAAGTCCGAATATCGTTCCACTGGAGATCCAATCTTGAAGGTTTAAGTTACTTAACTATTCTAGAGTTGAATCAATTTTATTTGAGGATTGGAATTAATATTGTGAGTTAAGAAAAATATAAACCAAATAAGGAAAGTAATAAAGTGAGCAACTCGAGAGTCAAAGAGAGTTCTAGGGTAATGAATCCTTGTTTATTTCATCATGCAATATTATAGATTTCATGGATTTTATTGTCATTCATGTGCCTAAATCTAGAAACTTAATTCCAAGTTATTTTCTCTAAAAAAACAACTATTTCTCATGCAATTCAATTGATTAGTAATATCTTGAAACCAATGCCAATTACATGGTATTAAGAATAGTCTTTAGCAACTTTTATTGTCAACCTAACTACTCTCATGATAGATTAACAACAATTCATTGTTATAGATCAAGTTAAACATACAATCTCTCAATCATACATTTAACCTAACATGTGAAGATGGCCAATTCACAAAAATTAAACACAATAACAATGAAAAGCATAATCATTCCAACAAAACCATGAAAGTCTACAATATCAACATAAATTCATAAACAAATCATCAAAACCCTATAACTAAAGAGTTTAGCCACTCATAGCTTGAAGCAACATGTTTAAACAAAATAAACAAAGAAAGAGTGTAACGTGAAGGATAAATGAGCATGTAGCGGAAGTTAATTTAATCAATTTTCATTCTAAGTTGCTCAATTTAGAAGATTAAACATGCAATTAAAAAGAAAAACCAAAGTTTCAAGAACATTTACCCTTGAAACTCCAAATTCTCCTTCAATTCTTGATGAATTTCAGCATCACTTGGTTGTAGACCACCACAAGAGTCTTCTCTACTATTCTCTAGGCTTAGATTGGATGGTGAGATCTAAATTTATGGTGAATTTGAGAAAGAATGAAGATTGAGAAGAAGATGAACAATTGATGGAATTTTGCAAAATTAACTCTTTAATTCCACAAAATTCTTAACCATTTTTATGTCGAAATCTTCTCTATTTATTAAAGAATAACATGCAATCCAATTGCATCAAAATTTGACAACACAAAATGGTTAATTTGTTGGTTAATTGTGAAGAAGACAACCAAGCTCCTAGCTTAGTTAGTGGGAAAATCCAATCTTCAAAAAATTAATTTTCAATGAATTTCCAAAAATTGAATTAAAATTGGTTTTTAATTTTAAAAAATAATTAAATAATTAAATAAATAATAATAATTTAATAATTAATTAATTAAATATTATTTGAATATTAAATAATAAAATAATATTATTTTTCCACTTGTCCCGATTTTTCTAAAAACCGATATGAATCCCTATTCATATGATTAATATTTAAATTATATTTAAATATTATAATTAACTCTATTTGTACGTTTAATTCATAATTAGAGGTCGATATATCATATATATTTGACCTTCATTCCTTAAGCCAAGATTTGAACGGTTCAAATTTATTCACCACACTATCTAAGATTTTAGTCCATTTATGAGCTTGTAGAGGGACCTAATGGACCTACAGATCATGAGCTCCAACAATCCAAGATTAACCGGCCAAACTCTTTAACCTAGTTAACCAATATTCGTTAACTAACGGGGCACTCCACTAAAGCCCGTAGCTGCACTCTCCTCACTGTAGATATATTTATGTCCATTTGATATTACCGTCATCAATAAGTCAATCCTTCACAGGTCGTTCATAATGTCAGCTAGGTCAAATATCGATTTACCTCTGAGTTACATCTTTTCTCCTTAAGTACCACTGTCCCTCTAATGAACAATTGATTTAGGATCTAATCATTAAATCCATTCCCTCTCGAGCCAGTGAGAGGATGGGGCCCCTTGTTCAAGTCCTGGGAACAATACTTAAGAGAACAACCTCTCTACTATCCCTAAGTTGGATAGGAGTGAATTCCGTCTTGCAAATTCTATGTCCCCAGCTATCTACCCGGTCTTATCCCTGAAATGGGAGGAATGTTGAGTAGCGCTATTGAACTTACTCTCACCTATGTAGATCAAGAGATAATTCTGAATAAACAGGAGTTCATAGATAGCTCAAGATTCAAATCAAGTTATCTAGGTCATCAATAAGTGAAATTATTCAGTATTAATACATAACAGTGATTATTTCAAGGTTAGTCTTACACAATCTTATTATGTAGAATACCCTCGCTCACATGTCTCTACGTGAACAAATCAGGATCACTTCATTTATAACACCTTAGAACATTTGTAACAATCATGAAGCGGGTCGTGTTAAGTAGTGTCTCCAGGAAGAGGTACCCAACCTGATCCATGTACTATATACTTATTTAGGCTACTTACTCGAACTTTATCCTGTTTATGTCTCCACATAAAGTTCAAGTACTCATGATAATAGTCAAGGGTTCGTAGTTTAATTGAATTTAGAGTTAATAAATAATTAATTCACTTGAATAACTTCATATGTACTAAAATTCATTTATTTACAAAAACTATGAGTTTTTAGGACATACAACCCAACATAAAGAAATGGAAACTCTATTGAAAAGAGGCTCTTGATTGAAGTAGCACCGTCATGATCTCCTTGGCTCTCACGTCGGAATTCGAATGGCACCACGACTATCTCGAACTCTTTCTTCCTTGCAACTAACTTACTCTTTGAACTCTTTTTTGAACTCTCACTCAATTCTCTCCTTCTTGTGACTCTTTTGGTCTATAATTTCGTGCTTTGAATGATGATTAGGGCTACTGAAAACTCTCAAATTTATAGAGTATTCCGCCCAAGAAAACTTTCCAAAAATACATTTTTTTCAAATATGGAAACTGGCGACGTGTCGCTGCCATTTAAGGAAAGAGAGCGCTAGCGCCGTGGCACTACCGAATTTTCACAAACAGCGCCGTAACGCTGTTGGAGAGCGCCGTTATGCTGCGGCAACTGTGCTCTTGGGTTTTAGCGTCGCGGCAGTGCCGTCCCGGCGCCGTGGCACTGCCTCAATTGTGGCAACTTTGTTATTTTCTTCACGTTTTCACTGTATTTTTACTCGGTTTTGATCTTTTGGCTTTTTCTTCTAATTTTCCTCATTTTAACCTAAAAACCATTAGCAAACAAGTGAAATCTAATATAAACTCTCTTAAGTTGAGAGAATAGAAAGCACTTTTCAAGCGCTTTTCAGGGTCGCAGCGCTGACCGTCATGGAAAGCCACCTTCAGTCGTCGTGCTGCAGCGTCGCGGCGGTGGCACTATGCTGAGACGACTTCTGCTCTCAGGAAAAAGCGCCAAGGCGCTGCCCTGTTTTTTTGCCGTTTTGGCGTTTCCTTCACTTTTTTCATTGTATTTTGGCTCAGTTTTGATCTTTTGGTCTTCACTTCTGATTTTCTTTATTTTGATTTGAAAACCACTAGCAAATAAGTGAAATCTAATATAAACTCCCTTAATTTGAAAGAATAGAAAGCACTTTTCAAGCTTTTTTCAGCAATTGAAGGCAAAATTTTGTTTTTCCGAGATCTTTCATCTCAAATTCTTTCTTAAGATATTCTATTCCCTTTGAAAGCTCTTCTAGAGTTCCAATTATATTTAGGTCATCAACATATACAGATATAATCGCAAATCCTGACTGTGATTTCTCTATAAAAACACGTAGACATATTGGATTATTTTGATATCCTTCTTTCAACAAATATCCACTTAGGCGATTATACCACATTCGTTCTGATTGTTTCAATCCATATAGTGATCTCTGTAACTTTATTGAATATAATTCTCGAGAACTTGATTTATGTATTTCAGGTATCTTAAATCGTTCTAGGATTCTCATATAAATGTCATTATCAAGAGATCCATATGAATATGTTGTGACTACATCCATAAAATGCATGTCCAGATTTTCATACACAGTTAGACCAATTAAATATCTTAATGTAATTGCATCCACCATTAGAGAATATCTCCTCATAATCAATACCAAGTCTTTGTGAAAAACTTTGTTCAACTAATCTTGCTTTATATCTTTGTGACCTCATTATTTTCATTTCTTTTTCTCACAAATACCCATTTGTATCCCGTTGGTTTGACATCTTCTAGTGTCCAGGCTACTGGTCCAAAAACTTGACATTTTGAAAATAAGTTTAATTCTGCTTCGATTGCTTCTTTCTACTGAAGCCAATCTTTTCTATAACGACATTCTTCAACAGATTTTGGTTCAGGATCCTCATTTTTAGAAATAATATCAAGTGCAACATTATATGCAAAAATGTTAATAATAATTACATGAGTTCAGTTTCATCTTTTCCCTGTCATGACATAATTTATTAAAATTTCATTATTATCTTTAGGTATTTCGTCTTCTTTATTAATTGTATTATTAGTCATGTCTAGAGTTTTTTTTTCATGGATATTTACATCCTCAACCAAGTATGTTTTACTATCATTTTATTTTTCTTTTCTGAGGATTTTTATCTTTGGAACCCACTAGTCTACCACGCTTCTGGCGTGTTCCAGACTCATTAGTAACAACTTGCTGTGTTGGGATATTAATTTTTGACGAAACATTTGCAACGAATATATGTGATTTAGTTACTTTCTTTGCATCTATAAATGCATCTGGTACTATATTTTGCAAATGAATTATTTGTTGAACTTCAAGTTCACATTAATTTGTATGGGGATATAAATGAGACAATAATGATACATTTCATGCAATTTTCTTTTCCAACTTCTTGATTCCTCCCCCTAATGTTGGAAATTTTGTCTCATTAAAATGACAATCAACAAATGGTGCAGTAAATATATCACCCATCAGAGGTTCAAGATATTTAATAATTGATGGAGAATTATATCTAACGTATATTCCTAACCTCCTTTGAGGACCTATCTTCGTATGTTGTGGTGGAGCAATTGGAACATATACTTCACATCCAAAAATTCTCAGATGGGAAATATTTGGCTCCTGGCCATAAGCTAATTGTAATGGCAAGTATTATGATAAGCTATTAATCTAATGCGTACAAGTGATGCAGCATGAAAAAGAGCATGTCCCCATACAGATGTAGGAAACTTAGTTCTCATAAGTAATAGTCTAGCAATTAATTGTAAATGTTTTATAAATCATTTTGATAAACAATTTTGTGTAACAAGATATTCAACATTTATCCCAATTGACATATAATAATTATCAAAAGTTTGGGATGTAAATTCACCAGCATTATCAAGATGAATGGTCTTAATTGTATAATCAGGAAATTGCGCTCTACTTAATTATTTGAGCAAGTAATCTTGCAAATGCAAGGTTTCGACTTGATAATAAGCACATGTGTGATCATCTACTAGATGCGTCTATTAATACCATAAAATATTTAAATGGTCCACTTAGTGGGTTAATAGGTTCACATATATCACCATGAATTCGTTCTAAAAATGAAGGTGATTCAGTTCCCACTTTAGCTGGTGATGCTTTAATTATTAATTTGCCTTGAGAGCAAGCATCGCATAATAATTTACTAGATTGAAGAATCTTCTAGTTCTTCAATGGGTGTCCATTTGAATTTTCAATGATTCTTCTCATCATTATAGATCATGGATGACCCAGTCGGTCATGCCAAATTGTAAATATATATGGATTCATGAACTTCAGGTTCATTGTTGCATATGTTTCAATGACTCGTATATGAGTATAATATTATCCAGAAGATAAAATATGCAACTTTTCCAATATACATTTTTCATGTGAGACAAGAGATATGATATAAATATATTTTATCTCATTTTTTTTATCAATCTCAATATGATAACCATTGCAACGTATATCTTTAAAACTTAATAGATTTCTCTTTTATTGACTAAAGAACAATACATTATTGATTGAAAATTTTATTTCTCTAGGCAAAATAATATTTGCTTTTCCAAATCCTTCAATCGGGTTTATAGAATCTGATATTGTATTGACTTTTGCTTCCAGCATTGTCAATTTGGAAAAATATTTTCTATTTGTAAGTATTGTATGTGTAGTTGCACAGCTTGCCAGACATAGATCTTCACTCCTCGTTTGTGATTCACTCAACATATGAAAATTGTCCATGATTATTCATTTAAACAGGATAATTACAATAAGAAAAACAAAACTGGAAATACAAAGTTTAACTTAAAAAAACATGAAAGATAGGTAGAAAAAATAATTCTAAATATTCTCAAAATCAAAAGAAACACTTGCTACACCATTATTTGTGCTGATTTTCTCTTTAGGAGATTCAAAGAAATCCGCCACATCCAAATTTGTTATTGGATGGGTCAAATATATCATTATTCTGGTATGCAAAATTTGCTTCCACATTTTTTTTCCTTTTTCCTTTAGGGAAGCTTGATAGAGATCAACTAGGTGTTTTGATGTACAACAAACACGAGACTAGTGCTCAGTCATCCAGACTAGTGCCCAGTCATCCCGCATCGGAAGCATTTATGCTCTTCACCTTTTGAATTTTTATCTTGTGGAGTTTTTTCTTTATGATTATCATTTCAGGTGGTTCTTTTGAAATTTGGATGATTAGAGTGACCACCACGAAAATAATAATTATTTCTTCCTCTGGCACGGTCACGACCACGACCAAACCACGACCTTGACCATGATTATTAAAATTTACAACATTCACTTCAGAGAATGGTGTTGTTCCAATTGATCGAAATTCATGGTTCTTCATCAATAGCTCATTATTTTGTTCAACCACGAGAAGACATGTAATTAATTTAGAATATTGTTTAAAACCTTTCTCTCGATATTGCCTCTGCAGGAGCATATTCGAGGCATGAAATGTAGAAAATGTCTTCTCCAACATATCCGCATTAGTAATTTTCTCTCCGCATAACAATAATTTTTAACTAATTTTAAATAATGTGGAGTTGTAATCACTTACTAATTTGAAATCTTGGAGTCTCAAATGCATCAATCCACAAGATACATGGATCTTTTATTGTTAAATATTCCATCTTCAATCCCATGAGATGATGACGAAGGAAAATCATAACTTTTGCTTTTTTCTGAATGGATGTTGTATTTCCCTCTTTAATTGTTTCTCCCAGGTTCATGGCATCTGGCATCTAGATGTATCTCAGCATCAAGTACCCATTACAAATAATTATTTCAAGTGTTGCAAATTCTATTTTTGTAAGATTTGTCATGATACACTATCACAAAGAATTATTTTTATATTAGCAATTATATACTAAACATGTAAAACAACGTTTAATTTACTAATTATAATAAAGAGAAAATGACATACCTTCAGGACCTACCTTCAACAAAAAAACGACAAGTGCTCGTGCTGATAACGTGTTGTAAAATTTAGAAGCAGAATGACGAAAAAATGGGAGCACGAAATCAAGAAATTATAATATTAAAATAATAAAATAATGAAATAAATATAATAATTAAAATAAAGTAAATAAATAGACTAAAATAAAAAAGTTGAATTTTATGAAAAATGATATCTCAAATTTTATAGGCAATTTGGCGAGTAATGAACTTCATGGGCAACTAAAGATGTTTTTCCTAACCCATGCCTTTAGCCACTAAGGTTAATTACATCTATTTACGCCTAATATTTATAATAAAATTTAGTTTTTTCGAATTTATTACAGTTCAAATAATCAAGGAATCAATAGTGAAGGCCAAGGGTCGTTTCAAATAATCGGGAGAATCAACGGTGAAGGCCAAGGGTCGTTTTTAAATTGATAATATTTTCAGTAGGTTTTAAAATATAATAGATTCTTTGGATTTTCTTATTTTTTTTACGGAAGATTCATAAAACCACACACAAACCGACCATAAATATTTGATTATATGACAAAATTTCATATGACGGTGAAATGACGATTTACTATTTTTTAAAAAAAAAACTGACAAATTACCATCCTATCGGGCGACCAATCTCGTGCAAAATAAAATCCAATGAAATTATGAAACGTGGCACATTTATTTTTTGAATAATGATTTAACACTTTTTAGTAAAAGAAAATAAGTCTACGATCATTGCTCGAGAAAAACAAATGAGAAAATAAGAAGACTAATTTACAAACAAATAATAATAAAAAATAAATAACTCAATATAATTCACACTAGATCTGAACAAAATCTCATCGATAGTTTTATGTTTTAAATTGAATCAAAATAAGTTTTCACCTAAATTATAAATTCTCTAATCATTAAAAAAAAATAGAAAAATTAGAATACCATTTTGATCCTCAAAAGTTTAAATTTTTTCTATACTTTTAATTGTCCAATTCTAGTTTATGTAATTTCAATAACTCTCAAACTTGACCCTTCAAAATTAATATTAAAAATTGATTAAATAATAATAATAATTTTTATAAAATAAAATAAAATATGTAGATATGTTAATTGGTAATAAAATATTTTTTTAAAAACTTAACAACAAAATAGCATGGGAGATTAAATATTTATTAAAAATATAGAAACTAAGATTTTACCGATGAAAATAATATAGACTAAGATTGAAGAAATTTTAAAGTACAGAGACCAATGGTATTTTAATCTTTAAAAAATAAATATTTTTTTTTAAATTAGTTTTCATTTATTATTATTATTTTCAACTAAATATTTTCGCTCCTTTTTTTGAGGCGCAAATCGCAAGGGGCGAGTCCTGAAGTACCGCAAGGTATAAAAACAACCATTTATTTGACCCAAACTCTGACTCATCTCTCTCACTAGCGAACTCTGTTCTTTCAAGAGCCAAAAGTTCATTCGAAGTCCTTCAAAGATTTGAATTGTGTTCTATGATCTGATACTAACTCTAGAATTCTAGAAATTTTCTTCGGAGTTCCTTCGACTCAGGTACCATTCTATCTTCTACCTCTGATTCTCTGCTTCTTTCGATTCGATGGTTCACTGTTTCTTTACTTTTTATCATTCCATCTGTACGAATCGCCATTATTTTGCTTTCAAATTATTCAATTCTGTGGTTGAAGGTGGTATTAATTGGAAGAGGATGTAACTTTAGGTTAGAGTAATGAACAGTCGATTCATTATAGCGATCGTGCTATATTTGCTCCGACTTTAGTGTGATCGTGACCGTAAAAAATTGTAGTAGATCTCGAACTTGGAATGTGATTAGGTTTCTCGGATACTGTACGACTCAACTTGGTGAAATTCAGTATCATTGTACTGTTTAATTTGGTTTTGTTATTTGTAGTTCGATTGATTGTGTCTTCGTAAATTTAAATCACATTTAATTGATGTGGTAGGATAAAGACATCACTCCAGCTTATTGTATTATGTGAGATAGGTTAAGAGAATGGAGGAATAGTCGGTGCATGTGATATTATAAATCGAAGGAAGAGTATTGTTGTTGTCATTAATTTTGAAGTGATAATCCTATAGAAATTCAGTTTATTTTGATGCTGGAAACCATTCCATACAGCGTTCTATATCAGGCATGGGCGGCTTTGAAGTTTCTATGCTATTAAATGTGGTGTCATTGAGGCAAAATCCAGTGCGTCTTGCTCGCGGGGCCAGTCGATACATAAGTTCGGTTCGTTATAGGTCACTACCATCACTTTTATTATACATAGGTCTTCTGATAATGGTACTTCTTTCTATGATTATACACCTCTTCCGTTCCCTTTTTAGTTACTATACTTATTTCATGTAATCAAAACATTTGTTTGTTAAATGGGAATGATTTTTTTATTTGTTTAGTCCTAAAAGATATCTAATTTAGGATTAAAATCTTATTTACATGTTTTCTGTAATTTTCAGGTCTTAACCCTTTTTCTAGGATATCTCTATCATGCATCAGGTTCGTATTTGTTACTAAACTTGACGAGACAGTTGCTTAGTTATTTTAGTTGGTTGGATGCCCACACGATGAAGCAACAGGTTATTAAATCCCATTTTAGTTTCCAAACTTTTAAATTGTTTGTTTTCGTTTCCGAACTTTAAAAAAGTAAACATTTTAATCTTTTTAATGTTATTTGCCAAAACTTCTTCATCAAATGGAACGTAACTTCAAATATGTAAATTAACTTGTCATAGACATGAATTAAAGTCACGTATGTTTGCCGAGGCAGGTCTTGAATGGGGCAAATGTTGATGACAAAATAGCAAGCAGGAACAGAATTGCTAGCCTTTGCGGTTATTTAGTATTTGATGTTCTTAATCTGGATATATAATTTTCTTCTTCTTTTTCTTCTCATGGTAGGTGAGCAGAGAAGCAATATGGAGGCTGAGAATAAAGTTGAAGGTATTCTGTCTTTATCTTTTGAAGTCACTGAAGTTTATATAACGACTTTCCCTCATGAGTACAATGATATTCCAGCATTGCTGTACTGATAATATAATTCAATTATCAACCTTGGTTAAAATTGTGAAAATGGATTTTTGACCTTGTCTATAACCTAAATATCTGTTTTAACCATGGGATTAGTGATATTAAACTTTGTAATGCGTCTGGAATTCCTGAGATTTGAACAAATTCCTCCACTTCTAGGTGATCTATTAATAATCCGTAGCAGGGCCCAAGGAATTAAAAGGGAAAAAGAAAAAAAAAGAAAAAGAGGATTAGACTAGAGACATATATTATTATTTCTTGTAGCTGATACAATTACTTATTTTGTTTGAACATATTTAGAGAAAAGATACTTGAACTTGCTTAAGTTCGACAGCTGAATTTTCTTCACAGATTTAGACAGTTGGACTCTGCGACCTGAGACTTACCATGAAGATATTTATGCATGAATGTACTGTTGTTTCGATCATTCTCATTTATAAAAATTATTTACTGATTTAGGAAGAACTTATAAGTACAGAAGTAGAGAACCTCATAAGTGTAAAAATATGTATAAATAAAGTTTTTTGAATGAAAAAATTAAATAGATTTTTGGATCTGCAGGCGTATACAAACTCATACAAAAACTATCACCCTTGTTCATTGCCAAGGAAATAAGGAATCTATCATATATTTAATATTGTACTGCATAATGGCAGGTCATACCTTTTGCACTTCGGAAGTTCAAACAATGATACCACTTCTAAGGGAAGTATATGATGATAGCATGACTAAAGTGTTATACGTTGGCCCTGATACTTGTTTGATGATGTCCGAATTACTCTTAGACGAAGAGGATTATGAAGCTTGGGGTGTGGAACCATATGGCTCTGATGCCAGTAACTTGTATTGCTGGGATCTCATCCATAAAGGCATCATTCGTGTTGCTGATATGAAATTTTCTCTCCCTTACAGGGAAAAGTCATTTTCTCATGTTATAATCTCAGATACCTTGGAATATTTTTCTTCACGATACCTTAACAACACAATTCCTGAGTTGATGAGGGTATCTAGAGATGGTGTTATCATATTTGCTGGTAAACCCCTTATTATAGTTTTGTTTCATAGAGATTCAAATTTCAAAACGCTTGAACTGAGAGTTGAATATAACATAATTCTGATGCTTTTAATCTCAAACTACTATACTTCTCATTTTTCTCTTTTTCAATGCTATGCAGGTTATCCAGATTATCCACTTTCGGAATTTACCAGATACAAATTCAACCGCCAGGTTAGAATTATAGAATTTGAAGTCTGTTCCTCTTAGATTATGTTAGGTTCTCAAGTACAAATAAACAACTCAAAACACAAAGATAAAACTGCATTGCGATATCAAAAAAAATTACAATACAACAATAGCCTTTTTAGAGAGCTATATCTCTCCACCAATCTTCCAAAAAAAGATAATACCAAAATATGACCTCCCCTCATGAACCCTAACTCTCTCTATCTACAACCGAGACTCAACCAAGACTGCTAGCTAATTACCACCATACCTTATAATTGTACTACTAATATTTTCAATGTATCTCTTAATAACTCTCACAAATTGTGAAGAAATTTGATTTGCTTCACATAAGTTAAGGAGGCATTTGGCCCACCGACTTTATAAGTCGGTGTTAATAACTTAGCTCCACCAACTTCAACGATGTTTATTATGGAAGTTTGAACATTTGTCGAGAAACTTCATCTTCCCCTCTTTTTCTCTCGCTCCCTCTAACGTTTCCTAACTCCTATTTTACCCCTACACCCCAAATTCGGGCTTCCTAATTCTAACATATTAACTCCTATTTCAGATTTCAACTCAGCACCTCAAACATCCCCTAAATGTTGAATGAACATGGACCGTGACCACTCTATCACTGAATGTCACAATTTGTTCACTCACATTGCATGTTCTTGAAACAAAATGAAACTACATAGAAATTATAGTAATTATAGAATATATAGTACTCATTGGGAGGCAATGTTTGCCTTTCCCAGATTATCTTTAAGCTTGGTTTAGAATTTGTTTCATACTTAATAATCAATATGCAAAATATCCTTAAGTTAGGCAATCGGTAATTGAAAATTACTAGTTTTACATGCATTGGAATTTTACCTTCAAATTAGCAATGACCTATTTGGATTTGATTTTGTTTGTAAATTTTGCAGGCCAAACTCCGAAGTCCTTCGTGGTGGAAAAGGTATTTAGTTCAAAGGAAGTTGGAAGAAAATGAAGCTGCTAAAAAGAGGTTTAAAAAAATTCTAAGGGATATCTCATATAAACCAGCCTGCCAAATCTTCTTTCTCAAGTCAGGATGATAAAATGTTAGAAATATTTTTTGGTTAATTTCTTCAGCAAACAACCATGCTTGAGAGTAATTTATTAGAGCAGCTCATTCATTTTAGTATAGTGAATTTATCACAATTTCATTTTAGTTTTACTATTGAGAAACATCAGCCCTTTTGTTTGATGAAAGTTACCAATTGAAAAAGTTGGAACGGATTTGTTCCATGGTTTTTGGGTCCTCTGTTCTGTTCATTCTGTTCCCCTTTATAAAGATGAATGCTTGCAAAATGAGGATCCATATTTTATTTGCTTCACATTGAGGAAATAGGGACGGGAGCAAGAAACAAATTTCTGTTTTCTGTTTTTTCTTGGTAGATGGAGCAAAGAATCTTTTGCCCTTGGTTTTGATGGTAATAGTAAGCTTTGGTTTTTTCCTACCTGTTAAAAAGTTTTCATAATTCTTTTTGGTCATGTTTGATAACCAATTGATTTTTGGTTTTTGAAAATTGATAGCAGAAAGTAGTAGGTTATTTTAGGTATACTTTCGACCAATGACTTTGATTGTTTATATAGAACATTAAAGACACTTGGGCTCATAATTGTTCTTAAATTTTTCGAAGTGCGGATGTAGAGTAAATATTTGCTAGAGCCTAGAGAAGCTCAGAGGACCCATGAAGAGAACTTAGGAGAGCCCCAAAGGAGCTTAGAGGACCCATTGAAATTTTTTAACCATGGAGTAAATACTTACTAATTGTTAACTGTTAAGTTTTAAGGGGAGATTTTAACTTTTGTATTTTGTAAGACTTTACGTTTTAACTTTTTAACTTAAAGTTTTGGTTTATATTTGGTTAAAAAATTGGGGTAAAAATGGAGATATATATTTGTTTTAAAATTGGTTATTATTGAACTCAAGAAACCTTCAAATAAATTGATTACTATACCAATCAACTTGCCTGGTCACTATGGGTTGAACTCAGTCCTTTTTACCACTAAATCAACTTCATTTAAATTTTTAAAAAGGTTAAAGAGTATTAATATAACTTTTCAAGGTTTAGAGTTACTTTTGCAGTTTATGTAGATATATTAACAATATAATTCTTTTTTTGAATTTTTTTTTTTTTTTAAGCATAAGGGTATTATGAAACTTTTGAAAATTGAGAGGAATTTTTGAAACAAAACACTATGATTTTTATTTTTGAAAATTTTGAAAGTTTAGAATATTTTTGAGACGAAGTAAGAGTTTTCTTTTTAATTTAAAATTATAATTAGGCTAAGGATTCATTTGCACGAAAATTTGGGGGAAAATAATGAAATATGCTCTAATTTTTGAAATCGAGGTTCGTTTTTTTTTTTTTTTGGTTTTTTTTTTTTTAATTTTTTTTTTTATGTAAAATTTGGGTGAAAATAATTTTTTTTTTTATGTAAAATTTGGGTGAAAATAATTTTTTTTTTTTTAAGCTTGAGGGTATTATGAAACTTTTGAAAAATGAGAGGAATTTTTGAAACAAAAAACAATGATTTTTATTTTTGAAAATTTTGAAAGTTTAGTATATTTTTGAGACGAAGTAAGAGTTTTCTTTTTAATTTTATTTAAATATATTAAAAATATAATTCTTTTTTTGAATTTTTTTTTTTTTTTGGTTTATTTTTTATTATGTCATACTTCGGGGAAATTACCTTGAATATGCAGTTCGGTCTTCTCTCTCCCATGCTCTCATGCGATAGTCTACAACCCAAAACCACATAGATCTAAAAACCTACCTGCGTGTGCGGTAGAGAGAGATTGAAAACCCATGAAGAGAAAATTGAGGAAGATAATTGGAGGAAAACACGAGGAAAGGAATGAGAGTGAGATGCTGAAAAGGACGAGACGAGACAAAAGAGAGGAAGGAAGAAAAAAGAAAGTGAAGATGAGAGGTGAGGGAGATGAGAAGATGGACAACAAAGAAAAAGAAAAAATTGGGAAGAAGAAGGAAGGGGGAAAAAGAAAATTAAAGATAGTTTTGTAATTGTGGCATGATGATATAATGATATAAGTAAGATGACCAAATTATTAAGTTTCAGAAAATGTGACAAAAACTATTTTGGACTTTGGGATAGAAACTTTTAATACAATTTTTTAAAACGTTTATTAGGGAGCTTTTATGTCATTATCTCTATTTTCAAAATAATGTGAACGTTATTTATTTATTTTCTAATATAGCCAATGAGAAATATATAAAAATGCCAGCCTGTAGAGCTGGAAACTCCGGCTCCGGTCATGGCGGTGACGGAGAGCCACCATCGTCATTACCAAGCGAAGCAAGTTCCTCTTTTCCCCTTACTCTCTCTTATCTGCTTCGTTTCCATTTTTCTCGCTCTCTCGGTATTCCATAAAACCTCCGTGTCTCCACGACCGCATCAGAGCTTCCAATTCATCGATGGCGTTAGATCCGGGAGATCCAAGGCTGCTGACGGTAGGTCGTGTGATTATTCTGATGGAAATTGGTTCCACGATCCGAATTTGAGAATCTCCAATTACGACCACACCTGCAAAGAGATATTCAAAGGCTGGAACTGCTTTGCGGCGAACAAATCCAATGCCCTCGAAATCACTAATTGGCATTGGAAGCCGAAGCAATGTGATCTTCCACATTTTGATCCGGTTTCCTTTCTTGAGAAGTTCAGAAATACTAACATTGGTACTCTCTTGGTCTCCCTTTTATCCATGCTGCAACCTCTTTCCGCGTATTGCTATGTGCTTGTGCTTAATTATTATGCAGTTGAAGTGCTTGGCTTGTAGATAGAAAGTAGTTTGCACTTTATCTGTTAAGCGTAATCAAGTTCCTGAGCGTTGCCTAGTTGAAATTGCCAAGTTCAGTAAAAGCGACAAACATTTCTTTTCATAATTTCAGTTCACAGTTAAAATGTAATTGGTCTCTGGGGCGAGTGGGGAAAGTAAAATACATCAAGTGAAGCTGGCGGGTTATGACATATTTAAACTCTTATACGTATTTTTGATACTTCCGTTGGTGAGCTTGAAAATTAGGTCGAAAATCAAATGCACTTACGTTACTGCCATGTTAAGAGATTATGGTATATTTGATCTTTTATCTATATTCTTGACATATTGAATGCTTTTATATTTGATCGGTCTATGTCTGTTATTGTGCTAGATTTGTGCTAGATATGGACTTTATGAATGTTCTGCAGTGCAGGGTTTGTTGGCGACTCCTTAAATAGGAACATGTTTGTTTCACTTTTTTGTTCTCTGAAACGTGTGCATGGTGAAGTAAAAAAGTGGCGTCCAGCTGGTGCGGATCGTGGATTTTCATTTCTGGAGTACAATCTTACCATTGCATATCATAGAACAAATATTCTGGCACGATATGGTTGGTATGTAATGTAACCATCAAACTTTGATTTATTGTTTACCACCAATTCTGATATTGTAACCATCAAGCTCTTCTGTTTCTTCATCATCTTTCATCTGTTTTTTTTTATTATTATTTTTTTTGATAGAAACAACTACTTTCATTGAGAAAAATTGAAAGAATACAAGGGCATAAAAAAAAAAAAAACCCTCAAAATCTCCTAGAGAAAGGGTTTTCAACTAAGTAAAATATTGCCTAGGGAGTAATTACAAAAGGTCTACGAAACCAAGGAAAACGAACTTTTTCTTTTGAAAGGCGGATGGAGGAGGAACTCCCTAATCATCAAACGAACATCTCTTTAACGGGCAAGTGCAAAATCAAACTCTTGAAAGAAGTCATTCTACATAGATCTTGCATATTGATACTCCCAGAAAAGGTGATCCAGGTTTTCCTCCACTTTCCTACAAAGGATGTAGCACCAAGGACCTATTAACGTAGGCATCTTTTTCGAAAGCCTATCCATTTTGTTCACACGCTCAAGAAAAATTGCCAAGAAAAGAACACTTAACTTTCTTTGGAATCTTAATCCTCCAAAAGATGCTAAAGATCGACTCAACAATAGGAGAGGGATCTAGTAAAACCCTAAAAAGACTTAAAACAGAAGCCCTCCGTGGGGGAAGGACTCCGCTCATGAACGACCTTTCTCCCAAGCCTAAAGTCGAAACCCTCAATCAAGGAAAGAAGAGAGATCACCTTCGTCGTTTTCCTATTGGACAAAAACCAACGAAAACCAAAGGAGAAAGAAACTGAATTCCCCGTCCAAACCAAAAAAATTCGACACTCGACAATTTTTTGAGGACAAATGTTATAACCGAGGAAATGCCGAGGAGAGGGTCTATCCCCACTCAAAGATCTTTCCAAAATACATTTCCTTACTGTCTCCCACAATACAGAAAACAAGATGGCAAAAGGATGAGATGAGAAGAAATATCCCTCCACAGGTTTTGGTGTGTCTTTAACCCCTTTCGCCATCCACTCATAGGGATGGGGACTATGCTTGTTCATAGTAATCTTCCGCCAAAAGGATTCAGGATCAAGGGTGAACCACCAAAGTCGTTTAGCCAATGGAGCTTTGTTGTGTAACCTTGAATTTCCAATCTCTAACCCCCTTTGATTCGCAGGTTTCCCCACAACTTCCCAGCTAACCAAATGAGATCATTTCCCTTCCTCCACCGCGCAACTTCCCAGCTAATCAAATGGGATCCTTCCTTCCCTGCCCTTTGTAAATTGTTATCAACAGAGAAGAGAAACTGGATAGATGAGAAGGGCTGAGAGTAGCTGGTCTTAGGATTGTTTATGAACAAAATGTTGTTATGTATAGGAGTTGCAAATTTGGAATTGACTATTTTTCTGTGAGGACGACATTAAATCTTCACTTTTGTCAGAGAGTGGATTTGTAGGTTCAATTTAATGAAGCAAAGAAAATAAGGAAAGTCAGGATTATCTTTTTCTCCATTGGCTCTTTCGCCCAAAAATGTTGGGAGAAGGTCTTAGTTGAGTTTGTTCTGAAGTGGGTTATTGAGTTTCCTTCTTTCTTTTACACTTTTCATTCTTTAATGGAAACTTGTTTCTTGACAAAATATATATATAGATAGATAGATATTTCAGGAAGTTGCAACCATGAGTTTGAAAAGCTTCATGCTCAACTCTGTTCCAAATATTTGTTGTATAAATACTCATTTATACAATGTGTCTATAAATCCTACTACTCTCACTGTAAAAGCTCTTAGACATTTTTTCAAACTGTTTTTATTTGTATTTTTATTTTCTTTTCAAGTACATCTGTGTTGTATAGAGGCAATTGATTGGTTAATTTGCTAGGTTCTCACTTCTCACATTTGCAATTTACATTGTACTTTGCACTTTTCATCTTTTAGAAGTATCCTGGCGGTTAATAATATTAACAATGTCTGTTCCTGCTTCTGTTTGAGTCAGGTGGTCAGCGAATGCAGACGGTGGTAAATTGGAATCTTTGGGATATAAAGGTGGATACAGAGTTGATGTTGACATTCCAGAAAGTTCATGGATAGAGGCCCCAAATTTCCATGACATTTTAGTCTTTAACACAGGACATTGGTACTTACATTTGTTTTTTCCAATTCATTTCAGCTATCATGCTATGAAAACGATGGTTTATTTATTATACAATTTAAGTTGGGTTGGGGGGGGGGGGGGGGGGGGGGGGTG